>LTAE01001128.1:0-56925 GCA_001647135.1 Pontederia paniculata | reverse complement strand
GTTTGGCACATAGAAGAACACATCATTGCAGAAATTTACATAATAGAACCCTAATTTGGCCATAACACATCTCATATGATTCATGACATTCTAATGGGACCTTAATACATGGAAATAGACCTAAACAATGGAAGATTAGCTTACTAGGACATGAGGAATCATAAGAGGCACATATAAACATCATTATCACAATAGGAACATATAACAATCATCACATGGGTCTTATCACATTCAACATATAGAAGAGGTCATAGAGACATTTGAACAAACACCTAGCATGCATACCCTAATGTGTCATCCTCTCATCTTTAAATCTAAGAACATGATGTTCTTATAAACATATGGACATAAATAGGTAAACAACTAGGTTAGGAATATCTCTTAGGATTTTCTAACATACATTTAGGTTCTTACAAGCATCTAGGGATCATCATTGATCATGTACATAATTCTAGGGTTCTTGGTTCTTCTTCAAAACATGAATCAAGAGTTTCCTAGCATGAAGGAATCATAAAAATGACTAAATAACATATTAAGAATATGATATTCATAATAGAACCCATAATACACTTCAATGATAGAAAGAAAGACATTGAGACATATGAACAAACACCTTGCATGCAACATTCCTAACATGTCATCCTATCATCTCAAGTTCTAAGAACATGGTGTTCTTATACTCCTCAAATTTATAGTATGAGGTAGAGAATGAGGGATTGGATCCCCTTTACATACCTTGCCCTAATATCTTCTTTTTCTTCTTCTTCTTCCTAAGTCCTTCCCTCCAAGCTTGATGAAGCCTTAGTGCCTTTCTCTCCTTCCCTTGGTACTCCTTCTTCTTGCTCTAGAGTTTTTCCTCCTTCTCTAAATTCACTTTGAGCTGAAGTATTTGTGAAGAGCTCCCTAAAACCCTAGCTCTTATGGAGAGAAGAGAGGAAGAGAGAGAGTGCGGAGGTGGTAAATGAGGTGGTGGCTTATTTTTTTTTCCACCCTTTTATACTTAGGGCAAGCTTTGGTAAGTGGGTTTTGGGCTTTGTTAGGCTAAAAGGCCTTAATGGGTTATGGGTAATCTAATATAATTATAAATTGGGGCCTTTAATAATTTATGGGGTTTTACAAAAATTCTAACCGTAGTGATGGCAGTTACCTCCTTCGTAGCTATTTGTTTTAGACCGTAGTAATCTTATGATTTGAACCCAAATTAAACCATAGCCCAACTTGCTGTCTATTTCATTTTTGGGTCCATTTAATTTTATTTTGCTAATCTATGATACTGCATTTGTCATTAGTAACTTAATTTTTTCATTAAGCTACTGCGTATTTTTTCATAACGCAACTTTCTTGAACCGTAGCATTCTTCTCCACCGTTTCGATTTTTTTAATGTAATTTTTTATGAACACGACAACGCTAGATTAATTAGCCCACTAAATTAATCATACAAGTTGTTGTTCTGCAATTGCAAATTTATTATCTTCATACCGAATTTTGTTGTTATTAATTGCTAATCTATGATTAATTTGTGAAATTAATTTCTATCATTAATTTATGAAATTAATTTCTATCATTACTTTGTCATTAAGTGCTATTCTATGATACCATCCCACATTTGTTATTATTATTTGATTATCGTCAATCCCTGAATCACACTGCTTTCCAATCTAATTTAGTAATTAATTACTTCTGCCATATTTTTTTTTGTCTTGGACTGCTATTTTTTTATTTATGATTTTGCTTCTTGTGATCTGTTAATTTATAAACATTATAATCTCACTTGGATTACTTATATATATTAAATAAGATAATGTACATTAATACAAGTGATAATTTTTTTTAAATAATATAAATTATCAATAATGTTGAGAGATAATATAGTAAACTTCTCCTAAAACTATTCTATCAAATCATGATTCAATTGTTATACGATTAATTATACTCGATTAAATTCTGGTATTATAATGTTATTTTGTCACTAATTTTTTAGATCATTATGCAAGCGTGTCTGCATTTATTTCTGAAGTTAAGATCCTGTAATTAATTATTTCACATATATGATCGATTCGTAATTGAAGGTGATTAATTATTATTATATTGTTATTGCAAGCATATATTATTGTTTCTGTGAAATAATTTACAGATTAAATCATCTTTCCATAATTAAATGCAATTAATTATTCCGTGATCTGATCAATTGCCCATATTTTTGTGATTTAATATTTAAACCAATATTCTGTAGTTTACCATTAATTGCCATGCATGAACTCTCGGTGATTAATTTTGGCATAGATTGGAATTAAATATTTATTCATATGTTAATCATTCTGTTTTAATTTAATTATTTTCAGATACTCTAACACTAAAATTTCTAAAGGTATTTTGTTTAATTTTAATTATTTTCAGTTTAATATATATATTATGTATTTACATAGATTTTTAAGTTAATTTCATTAAATTATTTTTAATATTCAAGGGTAACTTTTTGTTAGCGTAATACTTTATTTTATTGATTTAAAATTAGTATATTTTTGTTGGAAATAAATTACTACTTTTTTTATTTAAAATAACTATATGTTAGCAACTTTATTTGCTTATATAATTTTTTTGGGTTGCCACTTAGTATCTGAGGCTACTAGCTCCATCTAATATGTGTCGTCCCGATTGGACAGTTGACTATGGTGGATGAGACTCCAAAAAAAAATTTATATATCGATTGAACACTTCACTATGGTGGATGAAACTCCCAACAAAAAAATTTATACATAGAAAGCACTTGAACTCTAGGCCTCTTTAGGCTGGGAGCTCCTTTTACTACTCCATCCTAATTTTTCGTTGGTTGCTTATATAATTTTTGTTAAATAATAATAATAATAATAATAATAATAATAATAATAATAATAATAATAATAATAATAATAATAATAATAATAATAATAATAATAATAATAATAATAAATATTAAATTTTAGTTGCTTATGTATTTTGAGTCATATTTTGAAGTTAATTTTTTGGGTTATTTTCATTTATCTCACTCGAACTATCGCAAAAAACTGGATCTAATCATGAAGTATAAAACCCGGCATATATAGGTTTGAACTTCTTTCATTGACCAGTTTCGTCCAACAATTTAGTTTTTTATTTTTTCGAATTGATTTAATTTATTAAATTATTAATTTACCCCTCTCTCACTTCTTTACTATCTCTCTCCTATCCCTCATTAATCTTCTCTCTCTTCTCTCTGCTCTCTCATGTCTTCTTCCTTTCTCTCTCTTGCACTCGGTCTCCATGCTCACCTGCACGTGCAAGCAACCTTCCCCTGCTCGCCTATGCGTAGACGAGTAGGGAGAACCGAGTGCGAGAGAGAGAAAGATGAGAGGAGATAGAGAGCAGAGAGTCGAGAGAGAGAGAGATGGGAGAGAGTCGCCGAGTAGGAGAGGAGAGAGGTGAGTGGAAGAGAGAGTGCGGAGACAGTTAGGAAAGTTTTTTTTAATTAGAAGGGTAAAATAGTAATTTAATATATTAAAATAATTTTAATAAATTGAGTACCAGATGACTGGACTAAATTGTCCAATTTAAAGAAGTTTAGACCTACATTTGTCCCAAAATTTTATATATCAAGATTAGATCTGGATTTTTGCGGTAGTTCGAATGAGTTAAATGAAAATAACCCTAATTTTTTAATACTTATTGCATTTTCTATGATATTTAGAAAATTATTATTGACAAAATGACGCATAAACTAATTGCTTCTGAGCTAGCCAAAAGGAAGCATTTGAATGGCGCTAATTACAAAATATGGAGCCAAAAAATTCGATATGAACTAATGTATTGACTAGCTCATGTATTACTGACTTTGATGCTGATGAATTGTCCACAAACACAATTGATGACCAAAAGACTACATTTGACCAATGGGAGCCAATGATAGGAGTAGATCTTTCATACTAATACATAACGATCAAAGAAAAGTAGAATTTAAAAAAGGAATTGAATGTATACATAACTCTTATATAAATATAATACTTGTAAAATGAAAGATGGTGATAATATCGTAGATCATATAAACAATGTGATTGTCATGACTAAAGACTTAGCCACTGCAATGACTAGTTGAAGAGATTGAAGAAGATGCCACATTGTACACCATTGAAAAGAACCTTGATCCTAACAAAAAGCAATTCGATGGACCAAACAGGAAAGTATAAACCTATTTGGCTTGTTAAAAGTTTGACCATTTCAAGGCTAATTATCTCACATTAAAAAAACCATGTCATAATAGGGCCCAATAGAATTAGAACATATGTTTCAAAAGAAGTGACCCAATAAGCTCGAATTGTTGGGATCATTTGTGCAATACTGCGATGACAGTCATAGGTGGATGGTGAATCGATTCTAGAGTGACCCACCATATAGAAAAAACCAAAGATGACTTAATAGAATTCAAGAAACTCAAGAAGGGGGAACAAATGATTTATATGAGAAACAACACTTATATGAATGTTGAAGGTAATGAGAAATATAGACTGGATTAAGAGGATAACATAATATAGTTCGTGATGTGCAAACCTCATATATATACTTGCTCTTCTAAAGAAGGGACTTGAAGTCCGCTTCTATAAAGATCGTGTAACCATATGGAAGAATGATAAAGTCATGCTGTGAAAAAAAAAGTTTGTTCCTGAGCATGATTTATTTTGTTTGAATGTCATCAATTTTGGATTAGAAGTTTAATTGGATTAGAATTAGTTGATTAGCTTTTTTACTTCTACTCAAAGTCAAACTCTTGTCCTATAAAACACCTTTGATTATCAATAAACATGCATGCGTTGAGTTGAGTTCATACGTTGAGTCCTACGAGAAGCTCTTCCCTGTTTTCTTTCTTCCTTCCCTTGTTTCTTCCTGCAGCGACGCCGTCTGTGCCAACACTTGGTATCAGAGCACCAGGTTTGAGTCCCGGTGCCGGCGCTGGCCGGCGCTGATGCTGCCATCCCTCGCGCAAGAGGCACGTCTGTGGCGGCTCAAAGCGGACGATTTTGGAGCGCATGCGGCTATGTGCTATAGAAGACCATTCACATGAAACCTGGCAACGACAATGGCGTTGTTCTTGTCGAGTGGTATGACATAGTAGCCTCGTTAGCTTTTGGGGAGCTTCGTAGAATTCCCTGGCATCTTCAGGAAGAGGAAGACGTTGCTTTGCGATGGACAACCGTGAGGACAATGCAGGAGGACGCCCAGCTGACGTGGACTTGCATGTAGGGATTCCAGCGAGCGAGCAAAGGTGAAGAGGAGGAATATGGAGGCCAGCAGTGAGGAGGCGGCGATGGCGGCAGCGGCGGCGGTCGTGGACTCGAAGGACATGCAACAACAGAGCAAAGCCCTAGATAAACTCATCGATCACGTCGAGGACCGCCAACTCGACTCCACCCGCATGCAAGAAGCCATGGCAGCTCTCGCCACTTCCAAGGAAGCGGATTTGAACATGATGAGACTTCACAAGAAAGAATTGGCCTATGTCAAGATCAACCCTATTGACGTGGATATCATCACAAGTGAACTAGAGTTAGATAAGAAGATTGCTGAGAGAACCCTAAGAGAGCCGAGGAGGCAGATCTCAGAGGCAAGGTGGAGTTCTCGTCGTTGCTGGTAGCGCCATGAGACGTAGGTGACACAAGAAGCATCGTGTCGACATAGGGGAGTTGGTGAATCGAAGTTGGTGGCATCCTGCATGCATGCAAAGTAGAATTCACATGGCCAACAAGAAATAAGTTGTTTGTAAGTATGATGTGCTCAAACCCTCTTTGAATTCTAGGAACACGTAGAAGGCATGGACAATGGACGTGTACTCCATCAGTGCCAAAGGTAGAAGCGGAGAAGGCTCCAGCGGTCGAGGAGAAGGATAAGATCAAGGCGGCTGCTGAGAAGAGACCGGTGGAGAAGAAGTCCGAGCATGACATAGAAGGCACTTCAGATGCATGACTGGCCAGCAACGAAGACGAGGGAGAAGGACGTCGAGGGACATCACGTGCTGCATGGAAGAAGCCTAGAACGGGTGCGGCTGCAGCAGCAAGCACACACTCAACATCGACAGTGGCCGAAAGCTGGCGGACAAATGCGCTCGGGCAGGAGAAGTGTTGAGGTGGAAGAGGAGCATCATAAAAAAGAGTACATCACCGAGGATGGAGAAAGTCATTTCTCTCGAGTCAAAGGCGCGTGAAGAAGAAGAATGCATACGTATCCCTACAAAACGTTGATGTCACGAAGAAGCGCGAGGAGAGTGGTGCTCTGGATGCAGAAGTTCTTTGTATATGTAGGTTCTGACATGAACGACACACACTCAAGGTCTAAGGCGGAGACCGTTTTGAAGGACGGACACGATGTTGCAGGACGGAGTCCATGTCCGTGTCGAAGGATTGACACGATGCTGCGGGTCGAGAGTAGTGCTCGTGTTGAAGAACTGACACAATTCTATGTTCGATCGACATTGTTGTGCACGACACTGGTCAGGTGAGCCTACCTGTGGATGGCCGAGTTCATCGATTGGCGTGTCGACGATCGATCAGTGGACGGCGAGAACTACACGGGGTGCGTAGCGCAGCACTGGCCAAGTGAGCCTACTTGTTGGTGATCGAGTTCATTGTCGACGATAGACCAGTGGATGTAGGGACTACTCGGGGTGCATAAATAGCGCGCATGTCAAGAGGGAAGCGAGATGGTGGGTCGCGGTACGTGAACATCGAGGCCAATCTGATCCGGCTCTGGAAGGAGGAGCGCAACAGAACTCTAAGGCGAGGGGGTTGAAGGTGTGCAACATCAGCGAGAGGTTGCCGGAAGATACCAACTACTCAAAGGACCATAGTAGTTCCCCCTCCAGCTGAAGACAAGATTGAGGATTGACCGGGGTAACAAGTTCCTCTCAAGCTTTCAGTAAAGTCAGGATTAAGGGGGAGTATGTTTGAAATTAATCATGTCTTATAGAATTTTATTAGGATTAGAAGTTTAATTGGATTAGAATTAGTTGATTAGATTTTTTTACTTCTACTCAAAGTCAAACTCTTATCCTATAAAACACCTTTGATTATCAATAAACATGCATGCGTTGAGTCCTACGTGAAGCTCTTCCCTGTTTTCTTTCTTCCTTCCCTTGTTTCTTCCTGCAACGACGTCGTCTGTGCCAACAATCAATGAATACATGAAAATCACTTTTGAGTATTCAATGTGTTATGGATATGATTATGATTTATGACATGATACATTAGAACACCTAAGAAATTTCAATATGGAATAAATAATCAAAATGAACTTAGTACCTAACATAATAGACGTAAGGATATTGCCCTATGAGCATTATTTGATCAGAAAAATGATTTAAAAAGAATTTTCAAAGTGAATAAGGTCAAACAAGTTGTTAAAGTTAGTTCATTTTAATATTTATGGCCTTATGAATGTCAGTATACATAGAAGTAAAGAACATTTTATTATATTCATTGATGATTACTCAAGATTTACTTATGTCTATCTTTTGAAAAGGAAAGTCGAAACCTTTGACATGTTTAAGAGATATAAGACAAAAGTAAAAAAGAAATTGAGTAGACCAATTAAGTGTTTAAGAACAGTAGAGGAGGAAAATACATCACTCAAAAATTTGTGAGCTATTGCATTCAAGAAGGGATAAGTAGACAAACTATTATACCCTATATGCCATAGTAGAATGATATGACAAAAAGAAAGAGTTAAACATTGAAGAATGCAGTAAAATGTATGTTGTTTTATTATGATCTCTCAAAAAAATTTTAGGGTGAAACAGTCTTGATTGCGAATTATATGCGAAATAGAATTTTCACTAAGTCCACTGAAACAAACACCCTTGAAAATGTAGAATGGTGGAGAGCCCGAGCTAGGTCATCTCCAAAACTAGGGGTGTAGAGCGCACATATTGGCTCAATATTAGCTCAGGGACAATTGGATTTTAGGACGATTATGTGTAGGTTTATTGAATATAATAAAACGTCCAAAGGGTATAGGTTCTTCCATAATGTAAAATGTCATATAGAGAATCGAGATGAAACTTTTCTTGAGAATGAAAGGAAAGAATTGCATGGTGAAGAGGATAGTGAGCCTATGACTATTATAGGCGAAAGTCAAGTCGACTCCTAAGAAGGCAAATTAGATAGAAGTCCAAGTGTGAAAGATATGACTATACATGATAATTAGATACCTTTGGAGGATGTGGATGAATCCATTATTTTCATAAGTATAATCGGCTTCAAGTGGCCTCGGACGACATCCGTAGACTTTGATGATTATATTTTCTACAAGTGCGAGGCTTCATATTACACCGTCGATGTTGATACATATAAAGAAACGATGACTTTACTTGAGCTGGAATCATAGATGACCACGAAAAATGAAATTGACTCAATTGATCGAAACAAAGTATGTGCACTATGTGATTTGCTAGTAGGTAGACAATTTATAAGGTGCAAATGGATTTTCAAGTGAAAGTACTCATCAAATGTACACTTTATAAGCACAAAGCAAGCTATATTGCCAAGGGTTATACTCAACAAGTCAATATAGACATTTAAAAAACTTGTTCTTCAGTGGCTAAGTTTGTGTCAATTCACACGATCTCAACGATATTTGCATATATGGATTTGGGCTTATTTCAAATGGATGTCTAGATTGGATTGCTTTTCTTAATGGAGAATTAAGTATATATTATATATATATATATATATGCGACAAAACAAAAGATTTTGAAGTGACATGTCAGGAGAATAAGATATATAAATTGAGAAAGTCACTTTATGACTTAAAACAATTATTTTGTCGATAATATTTGAAGTTTCGTAGAACGATTGTCCAATTTGAATTCAAATCAAATGAATGGATAATTGTGTGTACATCAAGAATAGTTAGATAAGTTTTGTTATATTAACACTATATGTTGATGATATCCTGCTCGTTGGTAAATGATGTTACGATGCTCGATGAAGTAAAAATAAAATTGAGCCAACATTTCAAAAGGAAAGACATGAAAGAAGTATTTTATGTGCTTGACATTTAAATAATACTCGATAAATCTCAAGGACATTGAACTTGAGTCAGAAACAATATATAAATAATATACTGAAGAGGTTTGTGATGCATAATTGCAGCCCAACACCTACACTACCTCTGATTGGGAAAAAAATAGTAAAAGTAATATCCCGTTATAGGAAAAAAACTCTTAGAGAAACCCTATGCACAAGAAGTGGATGGCTTGATATATGCGATGCTTTGTATGAGATTTGATTAGGCTTTTGATGTAAGCCTAGTAAGTATATTTTAAAAAAAAAGTAATCTTGAAAAGACCCATTGTGAGACAATAAAGAGAATACATAATATTTATTATTTACAAATCTTTTATGATTTTTATGTGGCTAAAACACATTTGTTAATAGAAAATGCATATAATCATTGCCATGAGTAATATTATTGTCCACAAAAATAATAATAGCCGTAGTGCTACTTGTGATTATTGAAATATATAATAGTCACGAAAAATAAAATTCATGACAAATAAGCAATAGCCAGTACACCAATAACCATGAGTTATTATTACAAAAATATCATGACCGTAGGTTATTATCCATGATAATGAGACATGCATGAATAAGTACCCGACAATTGATCAATTTTATGTGGTGGAGCACTCCATCATTTTCTCCTTTTTCATATATTATCGCAGGGTCTATTTTGCTTAGTTATTAGAAAATGACTGATAAGTTGTAATGTTGATAAGTATTTTAAGAGCTAAAACTTATTTAAAAAGATAAGTAGTTATATGTTTGGTTTTAAAATTATGACAAGTAACTTATTATTTAATTTACTTAAATTCCCCTAAAAAATAATGTGCAACAAACAACAACATTTTAAAGGTAAGGGTAAACATGTAAATTACTTGCTCAAACTTAAATAGCTTATAAGATAAATAAAAATAAGATGGATTACTCAACTTATTCATTTTAGCTTATAAATTGATGGGCTCCACTACTTATCGATTTAAGTAAAAGTTTACCAAACACGTACAACTTCAAAACAACTGATAAGTAGGTTTTACCAATTGTGCCAAACAACCTCAAACTCATTTCATCCCATTTTCATACATTGGTTATTCTAAGACATTTTCCTATGGTTCTTGAATAAAATTGAGTGTGATACATTCCTAATGGAGTCAAAGTTATCCTTACAAATATAGTTATCATTAGACTAACAAATATGAACATCATACATGAAAATAAGGATTCATGTGCATTCATGAATGTCATACACTTGGATGATTAAGCTTTTATAGGCCCACCTGTCATTAGTTGTATGTAAAGATCTTTTATATAATCATGGAGAACATTCATGTGCATCATGATCATTCCATGTATATATAGGTTAATGAATAAAATGAGACATGTTATAATGATACCCATACCCTATAATATTATATCATAGCACGAGTGTCATGCATCTTAGTGTAACATCAAATATGGATCATATAAATCTCAACATAACATATAACCATAAAGCATTTGCATAACATATAACATCTAATAGCAATAAGTATGACATACATGAAACATGTAAACCTTTATGCATCTTATGTTTATGTCTATCATTTTTTACATTTTTTTTATCTTAGTCATATGATCTTTTATAGAATTCTCTTTGATTCATGACCATCATCATTATCATATGACCCACTATTATCTTTACATTTCTTTATATCTTAGTCATACGAACTTTTAGAATTCATTTTGACTCGTAACTTCTTTTTGACGTAAGTACCAAAAAGTAAATAAGGCACATTATGGCATTGTCTTGTTTATATTTGTTTCTTGAACTTCAACATTACTTTCATCATTTGGCATGAACAACAATTCATTTGGAATTCTTATAATGCACATAACATTCATAACTTTACAATCATGCTCTTTAACTTTCTTTTTTTTTTTCATTTAGATAACTTATTATCTTCTTTTTTATTGAAGAGTCATGCAACAACTTCCCATCAACCTTGGATTGTTAGATCATACGGACACCCTTTTTCCTTGATATTCACATTTTATTTTCAATGTAGACATAGTTTCTCGAAAACTCACATAAAACTTGCCCTTTTGATGGTTATAACAAGACTTTCCCTTCAACCAATCTTTTAATTAAATCCATCAAACACAATATATTACAATATATGTGACATCTTTTAGTCCCTAGGCGAATTCAATATATCACTAAAAAAGACTTAAATTAAATAACATTTGGATGACTTGATCATCAAAGACACAAATATAAAGCATGCCATATCCCAAATGTTCAATTAAAACCTGATTAATTATTTAAAACCCTGAACTGATATTCTCTCCATCAAAAGGAGTCGAGTTATGACTAGTATTTTCGATATGGTATGTCAATATTGATCAATATGTGCTCATATCGAGTAATACGATTTGCTAGTATTAGCAATACGACATGCCCACATTGGCCAATACATCCGTATTGATTAGCAACACTATAATATTCCTAGCCAAATATGAACGAGAAGATTTCCGAGTAAATCGTAGTGACTAATACCATCATATTCAAGTACTCCACTATTTTCTCCTTTATTTTTCATACATTATCACACTCATTTCATCTCATTTTCGTACATTGATTATTCAAAGTTCTTTTTTATGGTTCTTGCCTGAAATTGTGCATGATTTATTTCTAGTTAAGTCAAAATCATTATCACAAAAGTCAATCGTCATTAGACTAACAAACAAGAATATCATACATGACAATTAGGGTTCACGAACAATCACATGCATTGCTAGTATTCCAACAATGTAGAACATTCATCATATGACTCAATTCATACATCTTAGGTTCCAACTATATTAATAACTTAATTTATGACATCCAAAATGCAAGAGCATAATAAGAATAATATAAAACATAATTTCTAATGCAACGGTAATTTCATTTCTTATAAGACAAGTTATCATCCAAAACTTTAGTTCAAACATACATTCAATCCATATGAGTGGGAAGAAGTGAGTTGGATCCTCTCTCTATATATTAAATCTATAAATTATTTAAGGTTCAAGAACTTATATAAACATATATAATATACAGTGAATTTTATCTTTGTTTATTTATAAAATTCTATTGTCCAAGAAAACTATTCAAGACACCAAAGTGTAGAAAAATCACTCGAATAATCTTTTTGGTCAGAAAAACTTGGCTAATCCTATTTATTTGCAGTTTTCAACTTTCTTTTTTTTCTTTACTTTAGAAAAATAGAGGGTGTGGGGACAATGAGCTCAAGTATCTCGTGGGCGGCTGAATGTGTGTGAAAGGGCCTACAAATTCTTGTATGTATCCTTTATAATATTTTATGTATTATTTGTGCTAATATTAATATATTTTATTGTGTCATCGTATGTAAGAGGAATTTCATTTGGAGATATGTAGTAGGTATAAAATAAAAAGAAAGTGACTATTTGTACGGTACATATGATATAGCGCACATCAACTAAAAAAAAGAGGTACATTGTTAAGATTGAGAATAATCTGAATGTTTTCTCGAAAAAAAATATAAAATAAATATTTTTTAACTTCAGATATCGTCTTAAATTAAAAATCCATTAAATATTAATTAAAATTTCGTTCAAAACAACTAAATCTTATCATCTAATTACCTGAGCTTTTATCTTTTAAAATCGGGTATCTCAGAAAGCTATTATTTGTCATATTATTCTTACTATTAAAAAAAGTCACTAAACCTGGCTAATTTAGAGTGAATATATGCTGGTTTATTTCGATAAAAAAATAAAGTTATAAGAAACCGCGAATTTTAAGCTTTTGAAAAGTGATTTGATATCTAAAAATATGATGTTGAGGATATTAAAAGATATTTTATGATATTTTTTAACTTCTAAAAAAAGTAAAACTTTAAACTGTTTTTAAATTGACTTTATTAAAAAAAATATTTTTTGGTCGATGATATATTTCTGCTACCAAATAATATAAAATATTCTTTTTTTAATTATCGTCATAATTTTTAAGATTTCATCATTTCAGATCACATGATTAGAAAATATTTTTTTAAAAAATATTTTTATAAAAATAAGCAACGAAATTATGAGGTTTTGGATTTTATCTGAATAAATTTAATCAGTTAGATCAATCATTTTTTTCTTTCCGTTTTTTCCGTGAGCCAACCGCTACGTGTCGTTGGACCGAGATATCGGGAGGTCAAGTAAGCGAAGTCACCGCACTTTAACAACTCGATCACTCCTCTGTTTCACTTTTCTACTTCTCTTTATTTTGTCATCATCCTCACGCGCGATCCATTTCTCCCCTCGGATCGTTCAACGATGGGGTTCGCCGCCTTCTTCCTCGACGGCGCAGGACGCGCCTTCCGCCGGAACTCCGCCGCCGCCAAGCTCGTCGTCGTCTTCGCCGTCAGGTCCCATTCCCACACCCTTCCCGCCAAGCTCTGTTCTCGATCAAATTCCAGTCTTAGAACCCATTTACCGTCGATCCGCTCTCCTGACCTCCCGTTCGGCGGGAAGTCCTGAGCGTTGAAGCTTGAGATGTTGTTTTACCTTGTGATCTGATAGGAAAACAGTTTGCTACTGTTAATCTTTCCCTGCTACGAGAGCTGTGCACCCATTTTATTATCTTCATTGACCTGCGTTCTTGCTTTGCAATCTCTTATATGTACGCATGATTGATTACGAATAACCAGTTCAATTGATGGATCCATTAGTTATATGCTAAGTTCCGAAATCTGTGAAGAATATAAAAAGGGCACATATGATAACTAGTGCATTTGGAAGCTTGTGACCTATCAAATACCATGCTTCCATTATTTTAAGTACTACAAAGCAAAATATTTGATCTTTCTTTATTTTTGCTTGTATCCAAGTTTTTTTTTATTAGAGAAGTAGCTTAATTGCCTGTGAGATGGGAACCGGAAGCATGATGTTATTTGACTGTGCTTCTTGCATCACAGTGGAGGGGGACTTGTGGCGTATGCCGACTCGGGTTTGGAGCATACCACTGAGCCTATTCTGAAGAAGAAGGTTGTGGTGCTTGGGACTGGATGGGCGGGTACGACTTTCTTGAAGAACATCGATAGCTCTATGTATGATGTGCAAGTGATATCGCCTCGGAACTATTTTGCATTCACTCCGTTGCTTCCGAGTGTCACATGTGGCACAATCGAGCCTCGCAGCATTGTGGAGCCGATTCGCAAGATCATGAAAAGAGTAAGTATGAATTCGTCCTCCGACTCTATTATTTATTCCCAAATTCCTCATAGAAAAATAATGATAGTTATGGGGGTAGAAGTTTGGTGATGGTCAGAGAAGAATAACATAGTTTGGAGTGTTACCAACTGATTGTAGCATGTATTGCTTGAAATTGTAAAGTGGACAAATCTAAATTATGTTGGCATATAAATGGTAAATGATAACTTAAGTTTTCTGTCGAGAGTACCAATAAGTTTTTCAATCATTGCTTTTGCAGAAAGGTGGAGACATCAAATTCTGGGAAGCTGAATGCTTGAAGATTGACCCAGGTAATAAAAGGGTTCACTGCAGATCTGACATTGGAACAAATTTGGAAGGAAATGGTGAGTTTGTAGTCGATTATGATTACTTGGTGATAGCAGTTGGAGCACGGTCAAATACTTTTAATACCCCTGGTGTGGTGGAGAATTGTCATTTTCTGAAGGTACATTTCTGAAATCTATGGCCTATCATTTTGTTAATAGATGTAACTCACAACTAACTTTAATCATAGCATAATGTTGTTGAGCTTATCATTGTTACAACATTCATGCCTCCTACAATTTAAAGAATGTTTATTAAAATAAACTCACAGATGTTGAAACTATCAACTATTACTAGATATTTTTTAATTGCACTTTATTGTATTTAAGCTGTGCATGGAATTTGGTAACGTGTCGTTTGGCAATTATTATAACTTCATCTTGATATCAATGCATTAATTCAGGAAGTAGAGGATGCCCAAAAGATTCGTAGGAGTGTCATTGACTGTTTCGAGAGAGCCAGTCTTCCGAACCTTGATAAAGAAGCAAAGAAGAATATTCTTCATTTTGTCATTGTTGGTGGTGGTCCAACTGGTGTTGAATTTGCTGCTGAATTACACGATTTTGTGGTTGAAGATCTGTATAATTTGTATCCTAGAGTTTGTGACCTCGTCAAAATATCAGTTATTGAAGCTGGAGAACATATATTGACCATGTAGGTTCAGTAACTCCAGTTACTTGTCTACATTCTTTGTCAGTGCTTTTAATGTTTTATGCAACATATAAGTTTATAATCTTCTTCTTCGATATATGAGTATTCACAATTAAAAGCTGACCTTTCTTGGTATAGTAAAAACTAACGTGTTTAACTACAATTACTGTTCGTGTTTAAACTTCTCTTCTCTAAATTTACATTCTCAAATATAGTCAAATGTCATTCCGAAATATTGAGATAGAATGGGATGCACTTGCAATCGGAAATATGAGTGCCAATTATGTGATAATTCATGAATATGCAACCCCTACACTTAAGTTTGGCATATATTTTATGGTTATGAAGTTCTTTAATACTGGTGCAATGTGCAGGTTTGATAAAAGGATCACTAAATTTGCTGAAGAGAAATTTCAGAGAGATGGCATTGACCTGAAAACAGGATATAAAGTTATGAAGGTGTCAGACAAGGATATCACCATGACACATAAATCAGTTGGAGAGGTTTCTGTTCCATATGGAATGGCTGTATGGTCTACTGGTATTGGGACACGTCCTTTCATATTAAATTTTATGAAACAAATTGGTCAGGTAACAAAGTCTCTCTCTCTTAAGCGCTTTGATTTGTTTGGTATAATTCAGTGCCAGCTATTTTCCAGTTGCTTGATATTTTATGAGTATTCACTATAAACTGCAGGGTAGTAGGCGTGTATTGGCAACTGATGAATGGTTACGAGTTCGTGAGTGTAATGATGTATATGCAATTGGTGACTGTGCTTCAATAACACAGAGAAAAGTCATGGTATGTGCAACCCTGTGAGTGGTCTAATCTCTTCTTTGCAAAATGTGTCAGGATACATATTATCTGTCCACATGTCAAATCTTCCATAATATATCTAGGACCTAGGTTTCAGTTCCATATTGTCTAATCTCATACAATTGGTGTTATATGAGAGCATGAGCTAAGTTTCATGGAATCGGTTCTATTGGGTGACAATATATTGTTATGCGACAGAATGCATAACGATTAAACATTAGAGTTATTGTCACTGTGTCTTACATATTCATAAAAAATGACAATTTTAATTTAAGATTCCAGGAAGCATGAAATTTCCTGAGAATGTCAATGAAGAATTGGTTTATTTGTGAGATAACACATTTTATCCTTTTCTTTTACATATCCATTGTAGAGAACTTGACTTTGATATAACTGAATATTGCTGATATGCTTGTGCTCGAAGGACCAATGGAGATCCATAGTTAATGCAGCACTGTTTTTTTCCCAAAATAGTCACTTAAATTTTTGACCTTTGAAGTATTGATCCCGCTCTCTGGCTACAGTTAACATTTAACTGGATAAGTGAAACTAAGTATTAGCTGCCATTTATATGTCAATATATTCTGTTGAGTTATTTACTATAAATAAATTTCTAGGAAGATATATCGCAAATATTTAGTGTTGCGGACAAGGACAACTCTGGAACTTTAACAGTGAAAGAAATCCAAGATGTTCTAGATGACATTTGCATAAGGTATCCTCAAGTTGAACTTTATTTGAAGAGCAAACAAATGAGCGATATCGTTGATCTGATAAAGGGCTCCAAAGGTGATATTAAAAAGGAAGCTCTGGAGCTTGATATAGAAGACTTCAAAAAGGCTCTTGCTAATGTGGATTCCCAGGTCAAAAATCTTCCTGCCACAGCTCAGGTAAAATTTCTTTGATCTATAAATAAACTCAAATTCTATGCAAATTTGGTATTCAAGAGATACATAATAATTGTATTCAATTGTTATTCCATTACTACAACAGGTGGCAGCACAACAAGGGAATTACCTTGCTCAATGTTTCAACAAAATGAAGGAGACAGAACAGAAACCTGAAGGTCCAATTCGTATAAGAGAATCCGGCCGTCATCAATTTCGCCCTTTTAGGTACTTGTTTCGGCTCCCATTCTTTCTGAGTCTATATTGCATTAACACCTGTTCCATTATGCTAAGTTATTATCTATTCTTGTGCTGCCAAATCTCTATTTCTTTTTCAAGTTTTCTGACAGTCAGCAACTTATATATGCCAATTGTGTGTTTTCCTATTCCTGTTACTTTGATGAGAGATCCATCTAGATAACAAAACAATTTATCTTTCCCGAGTGCTGTTAAGAGATTTCAATCTAGCATTCTGGTTTTTCTATTGGTTTTTGTTGACTGTCATTGTCGTGTCTTTAAATTTTTATTAATGTTGCATGTGTTGCATTACTTCTTAAAGGTATAAGCATCTTGGGCAATTTGCCCCGTTGGGTGGGGAGCAAACTGCTGCACAACTTCCAGGAGATTGGATTTCTATAGGACACAGCACTCAGTGGCTGTGGTATTCTGTGTATGCAAGGTATAAAATCATCTTCTTCTTATGTTCTATTTATAACTCATCTTCCTATAAAATGCAAACTACATTATGTATCTGTTTACAGTAAATACATGACCTATTGTTTCCCATGGAGTGACATACATGACAACTATATAACCTTCTTGCCTTCAATTGTCTTAAATAATTAAAGGAGCTAATGAATATGGTGTCTGCAACATATTCATGCACTTATGATGTGTGCGCTATGTACACATCTAGATATGCACAAAGTATACAATATCCAGCTTACAGTGTGCTCAACATATACATTATGTGCTAAAAATGTATCTTCAGAAGCTTATACATCTATTCTACCAATTCAGCAAGCAAGTTAGCTGGCGCACAAGGGCACTGGTAATTTCAGATTGGACGAGACGATTTATTTTCGGGAGGGACTCAAGTGGCATATAAGTGAGCAACAAAATGTAAAGGCTCGATCGGTTCTGTAAGGAATGTTTTTCTGATTGTCCTGAGTATTTTCTTTTCCCTTGTAAACTCTGATAGTTAGAAAGTCAATAACAATCCACTTCAGGGAATACGTATCTTCAGGGTTATTTTGTTGTTGTTTTGAAGCTGATATCTATTTTTGCTTTAGATAGATATCGGTAGCTTCAATGCACAAGAATATCGAGGTCACTTTTGTAAATCTTGGATATATGTTTTTTTTTTTTGTAATCCATTGTGGTAATGGTTAGAAACCACGTTTGTCAAATCTTGTTCTTAAGATTGTCTGAGCACTTTCTTATCAATGTTTCCTGGAGCTATCTAATTCCTTTTCTTGATACTATTTACTCATATTCAAATGTGGTCACATAAATTAATTAAAATAGGATCGTCAATCAATTTGGGAAGTGGGTTGGAATAAGTGAATTTCAAAAAGGAGCTAACCTCTACACGTTTTATCGAATTAGTCTCGTAGGACGATCCAAAGGAAAGTTAAAAAAACATAATGATTCATGATACCACGAACTTGAATTAGATGTGCTACTAATAATTTTATAAAAAAATTTTGTATTTATATTCTTAATACTTTCATTCAGAGTTGTTGATAATTTTAGTCTAACTCAAAATTTAACACGTGAATAATTAAAAAAAATTAATTTTTAATATGAGCAATATCAAAATTTGAACTTATGAACTTTTGCTTTGATATCAGATGTGCTACTAATATTCTTAAAAAATTAAATTCATAAAAATAATATTTTTATATTTATATTCTTTGTACGTTGTTTCTCATAGTATTTCGGAACAAAAAGACCATTTACCCCCATATACCCTCGGAATTCAAGTTGTTAAATTGGAGGCAAAATTATCCTTTGCCACTATAAATGTATCTAAAAACATTTTATTCGAAAAATTTATAAAGGCTTGTTTAGGCTCCCCTTCGTCCGAATGTTGCATGGGGTCAATCATTCCAAGACTGACCTCGTGACAAAGTGGTATCAAAATAAGTTTGCATGCTGAAGACCAAGCGATGCACACTCAACCTTCTCTCAATGTGCCCCGCCCCTACTTCGTCCAAATGCACTCTGCCATGCCACACCTGCGATCACCAATCAATAGACGCATGATTGTGTTATCCACACAACCAATCATGCTAAAAAACACGATCTACTATGCCAATCGGACTATTCTTGTTGTGCTAAGGATCGCTTGCACCATGCCTAGCCATGTGCCTCATATGACACATAACTAATCATGTCAACCACACCACACGCATAGTCATGCCTCGCAGCAAGTTCCTAAATTCTCATGCTACACTTAGAGCGCTTTCGTCATGCCTAGCCTAGCCTAGCCCAGACAACCAAATGTGTTAATTAATAATTACTCCATGACTCGTCAACGTGTCATCAATAGATAGTTACCTTATTAATTCGCCCCACAAATGACACAATTGCTATTCGTTGGGAACTACATGGAGCCCACTACTACTTGACAACATAATCAATGCATTAACTGCCAAACTCAGATCATTAACAAACTCTCAACATCCTATCACTGAGAGTTCTCACTGCAAACCGGGAAGCTTTACATTCTTCTAAGAACGCCTCAAGTTCATCAAAGCGGCCTCCAAGATTAGAGTCCAAGCCTTCGAAGACTAGCATAAGATGAATGTCAAGTCGGAAGTTCTCTGCCTCTTGCAACGCCAAGCCACCCACACCCACCCGTCAAAGCGGAGTCTCTCAACATTACCCCGCGATGCTGCTAATGCCTCAAGAGGTCCAAAGGTTGGAATATAACTCTCGTTGCGACCTGAGCAGAAGAAGTTCAAGGTGAACAATCGACAAGCCTTGCCATGCTCTAACCCATTCTAATCTTGGTCAACAAATGGCTCCATCCATGGATTGGCATGCAAAGTGGAGAACACAAGTCTAAGTCACATCTGGTACAAAAACTCTCGTTGCACTCCCATCTTGATACCAAATAACTTTGTGGAGGCAAATTGATCCTCTTCGGACAATGAGAGTTTTTCTTTTGTTCCTTAAAATTTCTAACTTCCAAGTCCAATGGGTGTTATTTTTGTGTATAGAAAAATAGTCCTCAGAAGTTTATTAAACTTTATCAATTCAAACAATAAATATTAAAAAAATTAATATTACGAGCTTAAATTTAACTCACTAATCAATTACAGCTAATCAATTGGTTCATGTCTTGATTTTAGAGAATCACATTATACTTTTGTAAAATCACTATTCTGATCGCTCAATTTTATATTTTATTATTTAAGTTGATCTATTTTGCAACTAAAATTTAATCAAATGTTAAAATACTGATAAACTGTATTTTTCACGTAAAAACTCTATCTTATGAATACATATATTTTCTTCTTACTTAATCACTAAATTTCTACTATTGGATAATTAATTTATCTTTTAGGGATCCGAGTACTAATGTAGTTTATATTTGTAATTTTTTTTATATCGGTTTCATAACATTTGAAAAAAAATTCTTAATTTTACTGGTACCTGCAGGCTACGAGAACCCATATCATATCATTTAAAATTAAAACAAATGTAAAATTGTACTTATTAAGTTACATCCCTACTCTTCTTTGTTATTAAAGTAGTCACGTTAACATACTATAAGAAAGATATGTTTTTGGAAAAGAAACAAAGAAAAGTACATAAAATCTGATTAAGAATAGATTCAATATCCTTAATTCAATGCGTTATAACACATAGTTCCCATTAGTTTTTCCATTATGATGCCAAAAATTACAATTTAAGTCAAGGCACATGGTTCCGATCAATTTTAAAACAAAAAGCAAGAACCATATGTTATCAAACATGAGTTTTTTTTGTTTTAACCTTTTTTGTCTAAAATTTTTTACTACTAACAATATTAAATATATTAACTATTATGGTTATTAGTTAATTATTAATAATTATAAAATATGTTTCAGGAGGATCAATGTTAAATATTAGAACATTAATTACTTTAAAATAAATAAGTAAAACAAACCTGAATAATATATTTTTTTGCAATAAATTTTTATCCATAATATTAAATGATTTATTATATGTGTTTTTTGAAGAATAGTATTATATTGTATTAAATATTTGAGTTCAACCGAGGTATATTATTAATTTACAAATTACAATACCTTAATGTTGTCTCATCCTTTGGATCGTCAAATTTTAGATAATGATTCAAATAAAATCAAACATTTGAATAATCAAGTTTAATTTAAAATGATTTAATATAGGTCATCATCAGAAAAGTAATGCCCAAATCATTCCCCACATTTATTCAATGTTAACTAACATACATCTCTATTTGCCTAAATATTTAGTTCAATTTGGGTGCAATGTTCTAACAATGGTCTATTTTGGACCTCATATTTTAGATCAATGGTCTAAACCATATGAACAGTTAAGACTTCTTCACTATGTAATCCTTCAAATTTTTGTACATCTTTTGTCCTCTAATTTTTTTTCTTGCATCAATAATCCTCCAATTCTATATATTTTGCTTGACTCATCTTTTTATCGACTAAATTAAAATTTTATTTTACCTTACTAATTGAATGCGGTAATAATAATAACAATAATAATAACAATAATAATAATAATAATAATAATAATAATAATAATAATAATAATAATAATAATAATAATAATAATAATAATAATAATAATAATAATAATAATAATAATATCGATTTCATGTGGCATCAATTGAATAGTACTTTTTTTATCTGATTATTATTCTAGATACATAATTGATAGTCTTAATGATGTAGAATCTTTTGATGCATCCAATCAATGAATAAATAATATAAATTTCACAAACTTGGAGGACAATTGATGTAAAAAAGAGTTAGAAAATAAGAGAGATTACAATAAAGTTGAAGGTCCATACCTAAAAATTACCATAATTATATCATATATAAGAAAAAAAACTATTTTCACAAACATACAACCTCAACAAAAAATATTTTATGAAATGTCTATCAAAATGATTTATTATCAACACAATCAGAACTATTGCGTATAAGTGTTGTAAAATTTGATTTGGACAGGTCTGCCGAAGTAGTTCAATCATAACTCGGGTGCTTAACCAATTCGTTGATCATCCTACAATTGGTAAGGTTATTGACCCCATCCCAACCGATCAAATCCGGTTCAATCTAAATGCTCATTTATGTCTTCAACGGAAAAGGCTCGAACCAAGGACAAGTCCACCATATTTAATGTACAACTACAAGCTACATACCTTTTGTGTTTTCTTTTGTTTATTTCCTTCAAATAATATGATTTCATCTTTTGATCTTTTTTGGATGGCAAAAGGCAAAAATAAGTTGAGACATTGATTAAAAATAAAAAGTTTAGACAATCTATTTAGTTTTTCTTCTAGTTTAAACTGATATTAGTTAAATTCGGGAACCATGAATTTATAAATTATAACTTATATATTTAAAACTAAAATAAAAAGAAACTTTTAGCATTTGTCTTCTCATTTTTTGTTGAAACTTGCTAATCATATTATTATAATTTGATCAGGAACGGATCAGCCATCCCATTTTTTTTATTAGTATGTATATGTAAAAAATTAAAGAAGAAAAGTTAAAATATATAATAGTTTTATATATTGATCTCTCCTAATTTTTGGATCGAATCTGTTTAAATATATCAACCAATGATAAAAGATGCATGTATAAATATTTTAATTTAATATAGTTTTATAGTATTTCATTATTATTTCAATCCGATCGTTTGTCCTAATTAGTCACGGATAGATGTCCAGTTTGAGTTTTACAATACTGTTGTGTATTTATAGATAAGGTTAAATGCTTATTTTTACTTTTCTAGAAAATATATTTGTGCATTTGTTTATTTATTTCACAGATATAAAAAAAATCTCACTTCTAAAATAGACAATTTCAATAAAGAATATTATATAAAGTTTATATCCAAATAATAAATTGTTAATGTAATTGTACTTCATATGATATTATTTATCTTTTATTCCTTTTTAAAAATACTATTTTATTATATTAATGTTACCTGTATTTTTAAATCATATATATCAATTATTATTGTTACTAATATATTTTGGACTTTTTTATTACATTAACAAAATAAATTCTTCTCCAAACACTCCTAAATTCTTTTACCTAGTGTTTAATTTCACACTTCCACAATTAAATATCAAATAAAAATTCAAACATCTACTGTTATTAAGAAGAACTTACATGCCAAACAAAACAATACATGCCTATTCCTTTTAGCCCTTCCGACAGCCATCACCGCATACGTACCTCAAGAAGAACCAATGGCTCTTCCACACGTAAACCATCTCCTCCGACGGCCACGTTCTTAGTCTCGGAAAAGATCGAGAAGGAAAGCAAGAACGTGAGCTTCCGAGCATCTGGAGGTGTTTCCAACATTTCCTTTTACTTTCCACAGTCATAATGCTTGCAAATTACAGTCTTCTAGTCCATAACCCAAGTTAAAGACCCCCCCCAAAAAAAAAAGAAGACAAAAGAAAGGCTACTGAAACATACATATACTCTTGTTTATCCGTTCAGAAAATGGATAAGTTTTCTTCTCGAGAAAATAAAACAATGATAGAGAGTGATAGCGGAAAGAACAAGACCAGTGAGAAAAACAGAGGGCTTTCTTTCCCTTGTAGTTGTTATTGCAACCTAAATGCTTTTTTTTTCTTTTGCTGAACACCTCCTGATTGTAAAAGTTTGATCTTTATGAAATTGAGGTTACTTTCGTTCTTGTAGGATCCTTTTAAGGCATCATGTCACAGAGTCACAGACAGGAGTCAACTATGAGTTCAGGAACTACTGATAGTTCAGAAGTTCTTCAAAGATTGTCACTCGATCAGAAAGAAAATTACAGGCAGTTGAATTTTATGCTATATACATCTAATTTGAAACAGAAACATCTCAAATTAGTATACTGACGGTGCTACACTTCGAGAACAAAGGAAAACTACTGAGCCAAGTTCATCATCTTCTCCTTCTGATCAACACCTACTGGCAGTGAGATAGACTCAATCAGGACCCCAACAGCTCAAGCAGAAGACCACCTTCAGTGACTGGTCGGAGGTCAACGCATCGTTTAGTCTGCTGCAATCATTTATCGTTCTATCAACATCGTCATGGCATGGCGTGCTCCACAGAAGGGAGGAGGTGCGCAGCCTGACATGATCGTTGAACCCACAAGCACCTCCAAGAATGAGAGCAAAACATACCTTGTTCACAAGCCCCATCATTCCTTCAGATGGACTGTAACGAAGCAAACACACAGGGATCAGAAGAATAGTTTAAGATGGCTCTCATCTTGTTGGTGTTATATATATAGGCACAGTGGTTAAGATGGTTGGAGGAGGACTTGCTACCAAACCCCCAAAGAGCTGTTGGTTTCATAATTAGAAACCATGGTTTATAGGAAGGAGACCATTGGTTCCATTAGATGAGGAGCAAAAGTCTTTATAAAATGAAGACAATTGCTAGCTCTTTTATCTTCTCTGATGAGTAATTTGAGTGGTTCTTGTTCTCTCACAAATTACATTGTCTTGCTCTTGTTTTGTTCATCTCCAATCTCTTTCAGTCCCTATTACAGTTTGTGGACACTGCTTCTTTATTTCCTCACACTATTCCTTGGGGGGATGTATAAATTGCTTGAAAGAGATGGGTTCAGGACCTGCACAGGGGCTGCTTGGCATGCCCATAGTTTGATGGCAAGGTGGTAAGGAACAAGTAATAAGAAACAAGACAAATTTGCTTATAGCTACACTTGCTAATAAAAGAAGATAGTCACAGTTCTTTTAATGTTTATGACAGGTGTTTACAACAGTCCGCATTCTTTTCCCATCCATATGGCATCTGTCCATTGCAGAAGGACCACAATATTTATATACTTTCGATATTATAAAGGAAATCAAAACATCAAAAAGTTTTCTTTTTGTTGGAAGTTCATGTATCTGCAATCTCAAATGTCTAGTAGCAGAGGAAATAACTGTGATGCAGTAATATGAATTCTCATTTATGATAAAGAAAATTAAGTTTGGAAAGATGTATTACAATAATTTTATCATAAACTAGTTCCAAGTCCGAAAACATGAACACTTATTTCCATATCAATCGTAGAGATCTGAAAAATTCAGCATGCCATAACAAAGAAAACTGATTTGAACATATCCTAACAATCACCCCACCAAACCTTCAGGTGCACAACAGAAACTATTTTATCACTTCTGAATATTTGATATAACATTTATGTTATTTTGTCCTGAGTCTTTTACATGCATAAAATTGAGCAAGAAACTACATCCACACGATGGAAAGATATTTAACATCGCGATGGAAACGAACTTGAACACAATGTGTTTGAAAGGAAAATGAAACAACATATATCAGTATCATTGCAAGCCTTGCATTAAAATACATTTATTTATCGACCAGCAAACCTTATATACAAGAACATGAACTCATGTCAAGCACAATGATGATTCATGGCAAATCATAGCACCAATGTTGCCAAATGACCTTTCAGACACCCTGAGATGAACCAGAAAAATTAGAAGTGGGAGAAATGACAAGAATTTACACATGGACTGATATTTGACTTTACCTAAGTGGATATCAGAACGTTACAACCTTGAGAAGCTGCACTTTACAATGAACCAATCTCTCCCACCTGTTGCCTAGAAAGATAGCTCTCCTTTCTCTCTGGGAAATAACAAGTGTCACATGAGCTCATGGCATGAGAAAAGATCAACAACTATAGATTCAATATGTGGAGATTCATTTACCCATTCATCTATGACAAGTCCTTCTCCAGCCATCCGATATCCCAACTCTTCAGGAGGCTTTTTGCCAGCCCCAAGTGATGTTTCTACCTCAGCAAGTTGTCATTTTAATTTATCCAAGTACTGAAGAAAATATTGCAATTCATATTTTTGGCTACCCAATTTTCATATAAGCAAGTACTTAACAATGAACTGCTTGAGTACTCGGTTTTGGTTTTTTGGATCTCACACATTTACATCTTTTGAAATTTTGCTTTAATACAAACCAAGTAGCGTTTGCCCTCTTAAGAAAATTTCTAAACAAGAAAGATATATAAGCATGTCAACTGCTTACATGACTAGAATGTTTATGATTCAAAATACAACCCGCAGAATTTGCTCTACTTCAACCGGATCTTTCTGCTCGTCAAACTGCTTATAAGATCACTGTTCCGTCAAACAGAAATAACAAAGAATATGCTGCTTGATATTGGTCAAATTGAGCATAGTTCAGAAACGAATCAAGTAAACACTAAGCATCTAGCTAATAAGATATAATATGCATGTATCGATTTGGATAGGAAGGGTAAAAACCCTTAATAAATAATTTTCAGCTTGAAACTGCAATCTGGTTCTTAAAATATAAAATATAGCTTTAAAGATAGCACCAGATAGCCAATTATTCAATCAGCAAGATAAACTAAGGTCAACTGGAATTATTGGCTCATGAAATCTAGCATAATAATATTTAAATGAAACTCACGAGCCAAAATTCTGAAAGGGCAAAACAGACATATAGCAATTTACTTTCGCTTATATTTAAGCATCATAGTTTGTTAATATGATAGCATTCCTCTTATAAAGACTTGTACAAAAATTAAGTCATCTTTTACCATAGATCACCATTGCCCTCATTAACTACACCCGACTGCCCTCATTAACTACCCCCACTAAGGGGGCGTTTGGTGGATTCCCTCTAAAAATAATTGGTAACTTAGATTACCATAAAAATATTACCATAAAATCAAGTAACAATGTTTGGCAATGTAAGTGGTAATTTATATTACCATGTTTGTTAGAAAGAAATGATCATTTGGCAAGATGTGCCTTTTACTAAAATACCCTTATTACATATTATAAACTTTCGTCTTCTATTGTGTTTGATAAACCAAAAAATAATATAGAAAAGAGAGGATGGATAATAAAAATAAGTGAAACTAATACTTGTTAAATTCAATTCATTAAAAAAACAGAATTAAGTCAAAGAAAATTTATTCGTTCACCAAACATGTCTTCTAATTATCCTCATATCAAAGTGTTAATTAAATTTGAGAATAACCATCAAAGAAACATTTATGAATTCATGACTAAAAGTTTCATTCAAACTACTCTATTATAATAAATAAACTCTCATATCAACTCGAGCTTCTTCCACACAAAAGATTTTCTGACACTTAGAGGTAGTGAAAAAAAGTAGTTTAAAGTAGATGAACTTGAGGCAATGATCTCTCCAACGTCAATCATTTGTGACTCAGTTAACCCCAAATCTTCAATAGCAAGTAACCCTTCATAAACCTTATGTTGGTATTCGTTCGTAGTGGTGATGTTGTTGAAGTAGTTTGAGATGTTCTGTAAGCTAGCTGCAACATCTTGAATTACACGACTCGTACTCTCAGACAACACACCAAAATTGTTCATTGAAACTAACCAAAATGCTCATAAAAGCATCCTCTGTATTAGTCTTCCTCTTTCTAGATGTAGATTGGGTTTGATCGGAAGAATTATTTTGATCTAATATGTTGTTGGTTGGTTGTTAAGGCATAAGGTTGTTAATCTCAAAATCTTCATCATTCATCATTTTCAAAGTGAACATCCTCATCTAAATTGACAGCATCTGCAAGAATCTCAACGAATCTTCAACCCTTTGTCCTGTTGCTCGATTTTTTTTTCCAAATATGATGAAAAGATTGTCCTAGTGAGGAAATGGTTTGTTCCAAAGGCCAGATGCACTTGGATGACTCTGTTAATGTTAAAATAAAAAATATAAGTCAAGTTAGTAAGAAAAAATGAACATATGTTTATTTTAATTCTTATTCATGTACCTTAACCCATTGGTCCCATACGCCTTGCTCACAATGTCACACAACATCTATGTGGGTCCCATCAAAATCTAGATGATTGATATAGCATATCATAAATGCCATTGTATTGTTTCTTCAATAGTTTATGTCTTGAATAAATATGTGGTTGAACTTAATACCACATCGAGGCGACTTTGCTTCCATCATTTTTTCAAGTTGTAAGAGGAATCCAAAATTAAATTTGTTTCATTCTTCAGCACTCCAAAATGGATCATTCTTTAACTTTAGCATGCAATCAATCACTAATGCCTCTTGCTCTGATGTCCATTGATAAGCCCTTCGTCGATTCCTATTTTGAGTTTCTCTTCCACCTTGATTAGCATCCATTTTTATATCTATAAATCATCAAATATAAAATTATCACATAAATAATGAAATAAACAATTTACCATGCTATAATTTTTGAAGAAACAAAATAAATTTGTTATTGTGTTGCAAGTTTAAACACGCATAATGTCAAGAAAATTTGTAAATTTAGATCGAAAAATAAAACAAATCTAACACTCAAAATCTCACCAAAAATAAATCATATCATAAGACTTCAAACTCTAGTCTCATTCCATAGAAATTGCGCCATGTTATCTCTAAATTGACTCCAACCATCCGAAGTCTCCATGTGGTCAATAATTTCTTCTTCAATGTCATTATCTTCGAGTAATGAGCCACCTAGCACGTCATTCTCAAGTGGATCAATAGACATTTCTCTTCTGATATGACTATGGAGTAAAGCACAGGCAGACACAATTCATGCATGTGTTTTTTACGGGATAAAATGCCCTTTCCCTAAGAATTGCTCATCTCATCTTCAATAACCCAAAGCACCTCTCGATAGCATTTTTACTGAAGAATGCTTATAGTTGTACAACTCTTGCGGTGTTCTAGATTGTCCATTTTATCTCCAATCATTCAAATGGCAACATTGATCTCTATATGGAGTTAAGAAACCTTCTCCATTTGTGTATCCAACATCACATAGTAACAAAAACCTATCATGAAAAAAGGACATCAGAGAACTAGAATCATAGCAAACATTTATTGGTCTTTGGAATGATCAATATTATCACCATGGGGCACTTTCAGCCATTAGGTCGTGATATTGCATCTCTTGACACTACACCATCTGCAGTTGATCCTTCCCAACCAGGCAAAATATACATAAATTGCATATTTTGACTGCAAACTCCCAAAACATTCATTCCGATATCACCTTTTCATGTTCTGTATCTAGGTTTGTCAATATCATGGACAATGCATCTAATATATGTTCCATCTAAAGCACCTAAACAGTTCTGAAAGAGTATACACTATTAATATAATACTTCATTAAATTTATATATAATAATAAAATAATATCTCAAACATTAATAATATACCTTAAACCACTTCCACCTAAAGTCAGTTGAATCTTCTGCCATAGGCTCTAGCTTCTTTAATACGGATTGAAATTTAGTACAACATTAAAATGTCTGCTAATAGTTTCACCAATTCTCACGAATTGTCTTTTGATTATCCTATTCTTAACATGATGGGCACATACATGTAAAAACATTGCAGCCATCTTCTCCACACATATATTTTGAGTATCTGATAATCTTCCAATAGTTTCAACATATCACACAATTTATGATATGTTCAATGCATGCTAAATCAGAATCAAATATAATCTTTCTCTAACTAATCTCTCTAATGGCATGTTGATCATTCTCACTTTCTTCTCTTCGTTTATTTTTTTCCATCACCAAAAAACCATAATAAATCCCAATCAAATTATTGAAATGAAACAAGTGTGAAATGGAGGTTTATGAGCATCATATGTAAATTTATGACCATCATAAGCATAGAAACCAATTGTATTTGGAAATCTTCTTGCAACTATCCAACTTATAACACTATCACAAAAAAATTGCATTTATCACACATTATTCCAACTATATAATAAATCAAACAAATTTAAATAAAACTTCAAAGAAAAATAATTAATAAATATCAAAACACTCGAAAGTGTCTCCTTATATATTTTTCAATCCCAATGTCTATAATTTTACTAATCATATAATCATAATCGTATGATGTACTTAAGCACAAAATATTCTAGTTTTACTAGAACAAATTAATGACAATAAAAAAAACATAGTTATCATACTAAGATTTCACATTCTTTATGATATATTTTATTTTATACTTATTATGATAAGAAAGGCATGATTATCTATAGTAGTATATAGTATTTATTTTATTGGTTATTAATATAAAAACATTTTTGGGACATACATCAAATATCAAGAAAAAAATTGAAAAAAAATTCCATGCATGTTGACACAAGATAATATACTACTATAAATATATAAAATTATATTGTTAATTAAAGTATCATCCATATGGTTCACATAATTATTTCACTCATAAATAGTTATCATTGTCTAGTCGTAATTTTACGTATCATCCATGAATAATTATTATTTTAATTGTTTATATGTTAATATGGACGAATATTTTTTTTGTTTTAATCGGTAAATATTAATGCATGCGGTTCACGTCTTCATGTTACAAGCATAAATTAGATAATATATAATTATAAATATCTTGAGATCAAGCGCACACGTAGAACAATATATGACAAGCATCAAACAAAAACCATAAAACGATATGGCACCATGCACAAACAAAAAACAAGTTTCTATAATGCATCATGATAACAATGGAAAACAAAAGAAATCATCGGTGGCAAGGCAGAAAAAATTCATACCGAAATTTTTTGCAATTTTTTGAGTCTGACCGCTTGAGATGACGCACAAAGCAATTTTTTAGTCAGATGGCGCAAGAACCTATAAGATGAAGATTTAATAAGATGATTTAATAAGATTAGGTTAAAAGTTATATTAGTCCAAATATAAAAATTATAGTGGGAATCTAAAAAGACACCTCCTCTGGGTGCTACCTGGATTACCAATCAATTGGTAATTTAAATTACCAGACAAATTAAGATTACCGATAATCAATGTTAGCCAAATGCGGTAATATGGTGGACCCAAGGAATTTTAAATAAAATAACCAGTAATCTAAACAGATTACCTCGTAGCAAACGACCACTAAGTCCCTAGTGGCTTGATTATTTAGTTAATTCATTAGTATAAATATGTTGTAACATTTGCTTTACTCATGTTTTTTTATGAATGTTGTGTATCTGGGAGGCTTGTCCACTCCATAAGGATTCTATCTTTAGTTTATCTTTTATGACTCTCCTTTTCGGCCTAAATACAAATTTCATTTTATTGGAGTATTTATCATTTTGGTATCAGAGCCACGGATCCTAAAATGATAGTCATGTGTTCTTCTCATCTCAACGAACCACCAATAAAATCCATTTCTTCCCCTTGGTCTCTAAATTCCCATCCTATTTCTAGTGTTCTGCCCAATTCTATAAATATCCAAACTGAACAACTTATTCAGAAGTTATCGGTCATTACCTCTAAATTAGCTATTTTGCAGACTCTGGCTGCAGATATTGCAAAACCAAAGCTAGTGGAGGATACTATGTGGAATCCAACCACACAAAATATGAAAAAGGGAAAGCACCACAATTTGAAACTAAAGTGGTTTCTTCAAGGTGCTCCAAAGTTTTTTCACAATCAACTTCTCCTACTTTACTAGGGTAACAACGTGATCAAGCTCCATTTCTTTCCGCCAACAATAACTTTCTGTTAAAGTCAGCCTCGCCTCTTCAGGTTTCAACGACTTATTATGCACGTCTTAAGGAGGCGGAACAACTAGCGAAGTTTGAGAAAGACCTCTATTTTCTTTACAATGTTCTATATGTGCTTGGACATCATTGTAAACCTTCAAAGTATTTTCTCATGGAGCTTATTGAGAAGAACAAATGGAAGAAGACCTGCAATGTTGAACATTTACCAATGTTTTTATAACCGGATCAGAGATCGAACCGGATTTTATTAAAATAATAGTATTAATATATAACATAATTAATATATTATCTAGTATATACAAAATGTAATAATAACTTACTAATCATTCGATATAACATAAAATATTATTTATTATATGTTTAAAAAGTTAATGCTTATTTAAAATAATGATGATTAATAGATTATTATCTTTTATTCATTATATAATAGTATTGATGTCAAATTAATTTATTTATTTTGACTCACTCTTAATTTTCATTCTTAATTATTTTATTTTATATTTAACATTCTTGCTTGTTATTTCTATTTATTTATTTTATTAATTCTTCTCCTATATTTATTTTCTCGTTTCATTTTTCATTTTGCCTAGTATTTTCGTTTTTCTTTTTTCTAAATTCTTTCTATTTATTACAATATTTTTTTTATTTCTATTTATTTATTTTATTAATTCTTCTCCTATATTTATTTTCTCGTTTCATTTTTCATTTTGCCTAGTATTTTCGTTTTTCTTTTTTCTAAATTCTTTCTATTTATTACAATATTTTTCACCTTAATTTGACTTGAACCATTTTTTAAATTATTATATTATAAAATTTAATGCTTACAAAAAATCATGATAATTAACATATTATTATTTACATAATACTAATAATATTATATTAACTATTTTAATCAAAATTGTTGCTAATTTTCCTATTATTTACTTTAAATTCTTTTATTTTCACATTTTCCTTTTTTTTCATCTCCATCTCTTTTCCTTATTTACCGTCATCTCATTTATTTCTTATTTCTAATTTTGTCTTTCCCAATATTTTTTCTTCTATAAAATTAATGCTTACCAAAAAGTTATGTCAATTGATATTATTCTTATATTAATATGATATATTACTTATTTAATTCAAATTATTGTTACTTTCTTATAATTTCACTTGGTTTTCATTTATTACCATATCTTTTATTTATTTCCATTTCTTCTCCCTATTTAATTCTCTTCCCTCTTGTTTCCAATTTTGTTTATATTAATTATTTTCCTTTTACAGATTTTTTTCCTATCACTTTTATAATTGTTTTTTTTTTCAAATTTGAGTTTGAAACGGATTTTCACCGATTCACCGTTTTTTCCCGATTCAAACCGGTTTTATCCGATTTTATATCAATTCTCGGTCTGCACTCAAGTCGGTCCGGACTTGGCACCCGTTCGTGGTTGAACCGGTCGGACCGGTCGGTCCGGTCGGTCCGGTTTTAATAACATTGACATTTACCAATAGATTTATTCATCCTTGAAGATTTCTTTCCCTTTTCTATTAGAGACACTAACATGGTTCTAGGAATCAAATGGCTTGTCTCACTCAACATTGTACAAGCAAATTGGAACAAGACGTTCATGATATTATATCTCAATGATCAACAATACAATCTACAAGAAATTCCCCAACAGACAACCTGTAACACCAGCCTACAACAGTTGTCTAATCAAGATGAGTTCACAGTACAAGTTCTTGATTTTTGCCTTGAGGACAAGTGAGTTTTCAAGGGATGGACATTGATAGCATTCCTCCTATAAAGACCTATACCAAAATAAGGCCATGTGGATCTTTTACCGTAGATCCAGGATATCTAATTCAAATGTTCACACAAGGAAGTGGATGTTAGAGCTCATTAAGGGCCTATTTGGCTTAGCTGATAAAAAATACCTGATAAACACTAATGTTGATAAGCATTTTAAGTGTTGATACTTATTTTAAAATATAAGTAGTTACCTGTTTGGATAAAAGAGCTGATAATATCAATAAGTAGTTGTAATGTTTGTTAAAATAAATATTGACTAATATACCTTTAAAGTTATATGAGAATAATATTAAAAAATATGGATAAAAGAGTAATATAGTTGGTTAAAACTAATAAGTCAACAACTTTAAAAATAAGCAGGGGAACCCTCCTTATTTTTTTTCAACTTATAAGTAGTTACTGAGGAACACCGACCACTCCCCCCCCCCCCTCCAATAAAGAGTATATGAAAAGACTGAAACTACCTATAAATCAAAACACAAAAATATATTGAGTTGAAGAAAATGCCTTTAGAGAAATGGAAAACTCATTTTGTTCATAAAATAAAGAAAATTATATAAGATGAATAGAATTTGAAGAATGGCGAAAGAATGCAAGGTTAAGATGGCTTTACCAGCTCTGGTACATACTTCGTAGGCCCTTACACCTTCAAACTAGCAATCTTAAACTTAACCTTGCTCTTTTGGCCTAGTTGTAATGTGTCACCCTCTCGATCCAACACAAGTATAATGTGAGTTATTGTTTATACATTTTATTGAAGAAATTATTGTTTGTTCTTTTGGTTTTGTTTTTGTTGTGTTATTGTTTTCGGTTACTCTTCCCACATCATTATTTAAACCTTGAAATTTATGCACAACGACATCGTGATGTGAGCTCTTGAAATTCCATGTACAAACAATTACTACTATTCTTGCATTGTCTTTAGCAAATTTTAAGTTTTGGTTTTATGTACTAATTATAAGTTCAAATCTCAATGACACATTTAATTAATGCACTACATGAATTACATCTTATAGTTATGGTGGTACAATGTTACTTCATGAAATAAATTGGATACTTCTATATCGTATTACAATATCTATGATTTTGAAGATGATATTTTATGTAATCAGTAAGTTAAATGATTAAAGTGAGAAATATATTTTTGTTTCAAAGAATTTTTAGTTATAAGCAAAGTTTGGGAGGTCTCTTATTGCTTAGTTTCTCTTGTGCTTTTTCTTTTTTGTGTATATTTCTAATAGCTTCACTTAGGTATCAGTTGTGCTTGAAGTCATTGTCATTCTTTTTTGTTATTGTTATTGTTTGATTTGCCAACCCCACCTAGTGGGATAAGGCTTTGTTGTTGTTGTATTGTTTGATTCGACATTTTACTTCTCTTTATGCAAAAGGAACTAAGGTCTTGTTTTGCTAGTATTTTTACGGACATAAATGCAAGTAATTCACAAGTTCTTGACAAATGCATTAAAGAACTTGAATTTGGTCAAGAAGATATTATTGTTGAAGTTGAAAATATAGAATAAGGGATTAATTAGGAGACTATAGTTAAAGATAATCAAGACGAAAATGAGGAAATGAATGTTGATGATTATCAAGCGAGCAATTATGTGAAGCTTTTAGAGCTACCGAAATCATTTGTTGGCATGGCGTTTGATATTGAGGATGAAACATACAAAATGTATCCTAGATTGTGGGTTTTTCTGTTAAAAGATCATATTTCACATAAGTCTAAGATCGCCGAAATGTTATAAATAAGAATTTTGTTTGTTCTAAAGAAGGGCACAAGAATTTGAAACAACTAAGAAGATATTTAAGCAAAGAAGAGAAGTTAGGAATGCTTATCAAGCGCATTCATATGTTAGCCTAAGAAAGGATGGCAAGTAAGAGGTAGAAAAATATCATGAAGAACATAGTCATCCTTTAACAACTCCCTCAAGATAAATCTTATGTATTCACACAAGTTAATCATGAATACATGTCAAAAAACCATTGACAAACTACACGAATATTGCATGGGTCCATCAAAGATGGCTAGAGCACTAAATATGTCCGGTAAATTGCACATAACTCAACATCGTATTATTTGAAAGCAAAAATGAAAAGGAAATATGGTGTCGAGTGTCTTAATGTCATGTCTTATCTTTAAAGTAAGATAAGTGACGATCCATGTTTCTTTCATAGAGGAGAGTTAGGGGTAGATGGAAATGTAATGAATTTCTTTTGGGTCGTTGATAGATCAAGAAATAGTTACATAACTTTTGATGTTGTTGTGATATTTGTTACAACATCTCAGACAAATAATTTAATAATGACATTTGCTCCTTTTACCGAAATTAATCATCTTAGGAGGTCATGCTTATTCGCTTGTGCATTACTCATTGATGTGACCAAAGAGACATTTACATGGTTGTTTGAAATGGTCTAAATGCAAAGCATTCTATTTGCATTATTATCAATAAAGATATTGCAATGAGAAATGCTATATGTAAGGTTTTTCCACACATTAAACACGTAATTTGCACTTAGAATATTGGAAAGAATGCAATGATTCATCTACAAGATTTATATGCATAGGGAATGGTTAAAGATGATAATAAAAAATAGCTTTGTGAGTCAACTAGTATAGTGAAAAGGGTTAGCTTTCTTTGAAGCAGAAATATCATAACCCGAATGATTGTTGGTTAAAGTTTATGTACAACAAACACATTCAATGGATCTCATTGCATTCTAAAGATATTTTCACTATAGGTATACATATTACCCAAAGGGCAAAAAATATCAATGCATTCTTTGATGAATTTATTAATGCAAATATCACTCTCAAATTTTGACAATATGATAGAGCAATTCAAACTCATCATGGAGTTAAACAAAAAGAAAATTTCAACACTATAGACTTCAAGCCTACCTTAATTTCCCAAAATCCATTAGAGGTTCATGCAACAAATAAATGTGTTTTGCATGTTCCAAGAAGAATATGCAGTCGTTGAAATTGTATGAGCACAAGATTTTGAAAGATGTTGATAAATCCGTGTACTCAATATATGTAGTAGAAGTGTGGATGAAGGCAAGAATATCATGGAGTTTATTCGTCATCAAAATGTTTTTTATAAAATGTTGCAAGAAATTTGAACAAGAAGAGATCTTTTGTTGCCAAATTTTAATTGTTCTCAAGAAAACAAAGAGCAGGAGTTGTACCAGAGGAATATGTCCTTCATTGTTAGACATTAGATGCAAGATATTCAAATGGACATGCAATTTATCATAAGGTAATAATTTCGCAAGATTTTACAACTCCACTTAAAAGTTGTGTTGGAAAAGTAATTTATGGAAAGTTGAAGAAATGAGTTTGATTTCAGCTAAACATTTATTGTTTGGGGTCCCAATTAAAGATGATGTTATAAAAAAATTTAGAGTCTTCCAAATTGCAAATGCTACATGACCTGTTCCTATAAGTCAATCAAGTTCTATTGACTCAATTCCTACATGCCAACCAATTTTTTTTAAGTTGTTGCAACTTAACCAATATCTATCAACTTACAAAGAACCACAATTTGCTATATATGACTCAATTCGTGTAAAAGCTAAGTGTAGACAAAGAAATATTCGAAGAATTAAATTTGGATTTGAAATTTCTCTATCCCAAAACGATTCCAAGAAAAGGAGTTCTGAAAAATATGGAAAGCAAAGACACAATGAAAGAAAATGCCCTTTGTCGATGGTAGAGTGCGTATCAATATCACTTCTTATTATCCTTTTGTATGAATGTACAACATTTTATGTGACCAACTTATTTTATGTAACAACCTAAAAAAAATAAATATAAAAAAAGAAAAGAAAAGAAAAGGAGGTGAGAAGTTACACCTCACCCCACTTCCCTCTCTCTCTCCCAATTCCCCACGTCTCTCTCTCTCTCTCTCTCTCTCTCTCTCTCTCTCTCTCTCTCTCAATTCCCCACCAACAAAAAAAAAGAAGAAAAGAGGCATTTCTTTTAGTCGCCACCACATCGCCGTCCGACTGCGGATCACTAACAAATATTATATTATTCTGAAGATCCTGACGAGATGAATCTATCGATACTAATTTGGAAATCTTTTGTACAACTTGTGAGGCGAACCTTTTCCATTTTTCAAAAAGGTAGGTGATTCGAACTCTTAATAATAGAAATCATGATCTAAGATATGATCTTGTATATATTTGATCATCTTTAATTAGATCTTTCATGTGATCCAATGTTTATATTGTTAGAGACATATTATTCAATTCTGTTCATATTTATGACCTTTGTTGCGAAAATATTTTTGATAGGTTATCGTCGTCTAAAAATTACAAGTAGTTACATTTCTGCGTGATCTTGAATTAGAACTTTGAATTATCTGAAAATGATTAGTTTATAAGGAGTTATGAATGTTTTAAAGATCAGCTGTCACAACTCTGATTTGAAATCGTTAGGATATATTATAGGATTTTTTGAGGGCAAACGATAAGGAGAAAAAATATGAAAATTGTATATGTCAATCCTCTTGAAGTTTGTTTTAATTGGAAATTAGAATTTTATTAAATGAATATCGGTGGATTAAGTTAGAGATTTTAAATTGACACTATGTTAGACATATCCAAAGTTGAAAATGAACATCTTATATGTGATCATTCCAAATCCATAATCAGATGCCATAATCTGTAGAATGGCTACATAAACCCTCACATGATATGTATGATTTTTATATCAAATTTGGAGTCACCCAATGCTCCTAATAAACTCTTGACATCAAATAATTTAATCCGACATTATCATGTGATCTATCTCCGATATGAATATTCAAAGATCTTATTTGATTCTATATGATTTTGATTGACATGATCAACGATTTTATATGATTATTCAACTCATTTCATGATCCTCTAACACATCATTCTGAATTGACAAGTATGAAGTAATTATATGATGATATTAATGTCATAAGATCTTATATTGAACATCGATCTTTATTGGTTCATGCTTATATCTTAAGATAATTCTGGTCATTATATTATTTATATCATGATGAAGTTTAAGTTACAAGATTTTATATGAATCTTGAGCATTATCGATTCATATCATGATGAGGTCTATATTATAAGACTTTGTATAAACCAAGATCATTTTCGGTTCATAATATGATGATGTTATGTCCTAAAGTATGATGATGTATCACTATAAGATTTCAAATGAACTTTGATTATTATTGGTTCATGATATGATGCCTATATTTTATGACTAACCTCTATGATGTATTATATATGATATGTAAGATAGAAAAAATGTAAGATTTAATAAAATCGTCATTGTGGCCAATTGCCGGGAGTGATGTTAATGTTAAGATAAGTTATGTTTGGGACTTATAGTGTAGCTGCAGTGAAACTATACAGTTCCCGTTGTATGGAGATCTCCTCTCCATGTAACAAAGAGGATTCACGTGCATCCTTCCCCTAAGGGGGCAATGTTTGACAATCCTGAGCCTGGGTAAATCCAAAGATGAGCACTCTTATGCAAAGTCACCCAAAGTCACAAAGTCATTAAATTTAACGACGAACTTAAATCAAGAGGTAAATACTAATGATGAATTAAATGATGATGCAAGTTATGCAATGATGATGAAAGCAAAGTATACATGATATTTACAAAGTGCAAATGACTTAAGTATGCAATGATGTTGAAAGTAAAGTACAAAGTGATGCCATGATAGTAAATTAAAGTATGATATAATATCGAAAGTATGACATGATGCATGATCCACTTGATGTATTATGATAATGTTTATTTTACTGATCTAAGAGTGATGCTCTTTAGTGATGATTGAAAATAGTCTCATCTTATCTCTTTTCAGTTAAATCCTTATTCATCTATTATGATTACTCCATAATCTGATCATGAAATACATTCTTTTATGGTGTCTTATATCGATATATCATGATATTTCTTTATTTAGTTTTCGATTTGTTCACCTATTGGACTTCATAGCTCACGGGAGTATATTTCCCCTGCAATTCAATGCTGCAGGGAATTGATGATGGAGGCGCGTGCGGCATAAGATGCTCGTGATGATATTGCAGCACATGGATATTAGAGACCCTTCTCTTTTATTTATTTTTATATGTCACTAAGTTGTATTTTTCTATTGTAATAATTGTTAAGGTGTGGGACTCAAATATTGTCAAGCTCTAAGACTTCCGCACATATTTATATGTATGATTATTTTCTATTCCATTTGTACATCGCGTTCCGCATATGTTTAATATATATATCCATCCTTGTCCCATTTTATATTTTTCCTTCCGCAATAATTGTACTTGCTTCTTTGACCAGTCCAAGTCTATGTCTAAGTCAAGATTTATGCTATGTAAGTAAGACCCCGTAGCGTCTCCGAATGTGCATTCTGTCATATGACAGGGTGTGTTTTTGGGGGCGTTACATTTTATGAATAGGATATTCAAGAACAAGGTGACCAAAATGATAATGATCTTGTTTTGCTTACTGAATTGACATTAAGAATTAGTTGAAGTTTTTTTTTCATTATTCGAATCTTGCACTTTGCATATGATTGTTGTGTTATTATTAGATTTCTCTATTTATTATCCATGCAACTTCGTGATTGTAAGTTTATTATCTTTTTTATGCATTATATGCATCCAAATTCTTCTTGAGTTGAGCTGAAATATTAAATTCAGGTTTAACATGATATTTTTATTTGTTCAATGACTTCTTTTTCCTCGAGGATGTATTGCACTTTCATACGCTATATGGCATACTTGTCTCAATTCAATTTGTCACCCTTATTCAGTTTGGCTATGATTTTCTTGGTGGTCGTGGTTCTAAGATCATTTTCTTATCGCATATATTCATAAGTAATAAAATGATAATATCTTAATATAGTGACATTGAGATGGTAGCAAAACTCCCATTCATCTCCCATTATTCCAAAATATTACCATGTACCAAAAGTATTTTATTTGTGGCAAGGTACTATGCTAATAAATTGGATTGATCAAACATCCAAAATCATCTAAAAGTTATGTTATAAACATTCCTTTACAACAAACAAGGTTTTTGTGATGGGGGCACTTTCTTGCTTTTGCAAGGAGCCAATTATGGAACAATCACCATTCGCCTTGACAATAAAAATTGAAAATGTGTTATTATGTCGTAGCAAACATTTGGATACTACATTAATGATGCACCATATAAGTTTGCAAAAAGGGTTTATGAAATAGCACCTTTGAGGTCCGTTTTTATGATGACCATGTATCCACCAGAAAGAATGGCTATATGAAAGTTTGCCCCTGAGTATTATTAATTTTGTCTCACGGTTAAGAATAATGAATCAATGAATGTTTTTTGAGTATTCTATGTGTCTCTTGTTTGATTATGATCTCTTACATTAGAGATTAAGACATCTTGGAAAGGAGAAAATAAAATAAATAATAAGAATTAACTTAGTACCTAATGTATCAAGAATAAGGACATCTCCTTGTGAACATTGTTTGACTAGAAAGATGACTCGAAAATATTTTTCGATGGGAATAAAGTCAAAAGAATTGCTAGAGTTGGTTCATTCGGATATTTGTGGTCCATTGAATGTTGCTATATATAGGAATAAGGAATATTACATAACATTCATTGATTATTATTCTAAGTTCTCCTATGTATATCTCTTGGAAAGAAAAGCTAAGACTTTTGAAATGCTTAAGAGATATCGAACTGAGTGGAGAAAAAAATGAGGAAATCGATTAAGACATTAAGGACAATGAAGGAGGATAATACACCTCTTGGAAATTTGAAAATTATTGCATTTGGGAACGCATAAGTAGGCAAACTACAATGCCTTATACACCACAACAAATTGGCGTGGTGGAAAAAGAACAAAATTTTAATGAATGCAATAAGAAGTATGTGTCACATTTTGATCTTCAAAGTTTTTGGGATGAAGAAGACTGCAAATTATATACAAAATAGAATTCTTAGTATGTCTGTAGAATCAACGTCATACGAAATATGGAATTGCAAGAAATCCAAATTGGGTCATCTCCAAAAATGGATACATAAAACGCATATTTTAGTTCCAAGTCAGCTTAGCGACAAGCCACACTTTAGAAAGGTGACATGCATGTTTGTAGAATATAGTCATACATCCAATGTAACAACCCAAATTATATGGATTTAAAAAAAGAAATAAATGAGGAGAGAGAATCATAGGCGGCATTTAGGGCACCTCACGCATGTTCACCTCGCCCTCAACTCTCCCTCACCCTCACGCACGACTCTTTCTCTCTCTTGTACATCTCCCTCTCTCTTCTCATTTTCCCTCTTTGTTTTCTCTCTCCCTCATTCTTTTGTTCTCACAGCTGAAAGGGGAGAAAGGGGTAAGAAATATGATTTTAACCCCTTATCGTATTTTTTCATCCTTATTTGACTCACTTGTCTACCAGGAAATGACGAACGACCCCGACGGAAAGGTGGACGACATCAAGGAGAGGCTTCATCGAAAGGGCATTAGAAAAGAGGGAAACCTTTTGCAAAATAGGTATGTTTTTGACGGATCACACACCGATATACAAATCATTAATAGATTATTTTCATGCATAAAGTTTTCTTTTGATGAATGATCATTATGTGATTTATTTAGAATATGTTGTTGAGTTGAGGCTTGATAAAAAGGTGAGAATAGATCGAATCTTGAAATTATGATTATATTATTAGTGAGATTTTATTTTTTTTATGAACAGACGCTGCCGCAAAGCGGTAGTGCCGTCTGCGACCTGCCAGGCAGATGCTGCTGCCCTGCAGCAGCGCCCTGTAACGCCCTAAGAGTTTGGCCCATACATGCATCGATGTTCGTCGCATGCCTTGGTGAGACGGAGGACGTAGGAAGTGACTAAGGCAGTCACAATGGGAAAAATGGCTACGCGGTGAAAACTTAGTCCGTGGCCCAGGTGTGTGTCGCCGTTTCCATGAGCGCGCCCATGGAAAACAAGCCAAATGATGAGGGACCCGAAATGACCTTTAGGAGGAGGTCTTGATGGCTAGGCAAGCTAAGTCACACACCCAAGTAGTCGCCATGCGTTGATGAGCCACTTAGGTAGTCAGAAATTGACTAAGTGTGGAAGTGGTCTGGCGCATGGGCTCGGCCCATGTGTTTTGACGGGCGCGCCCATGAAAATGGACCCGTTTTGACAGGCCCGGCTAGGTGTGCAGAGTTGCACCAGAATTGTGGGAATTGACTTAGTTTGACCTTTGGGAGTTGTTGAACAGTTAGGAGGATTTCAGAACTTAAGAGATGGTTATTTGAATGGAGGTAGTTACTATAACTACCTTAAACTTATATAAATATCCCTACAATGTTGAGGGTTTTGGACAATGCATGCTTTGGAGTGAAACATTGTTGTTTTGGACATAAAACAGGAGATTTCGGCCATAGCATTTTGCATACACATTTCCTATTCTTTTAACCTCTATTTCTTAAGTTTCTGAACTGAAACTTGGCTACCATTAGAAGAGTCCGTTTTGGCTAAGTGTTGGCCAAAACAGTGAAGGGAACAACGGCTGCTTAGAGATCTTTTGGTGAAGATTTCTAAGGCCGCGCATGGGCAAAAACTTTGTTGCGTGACATTTGGTATCAGAGCGTTTCTGATGGCAGAAATTCCTTTTGTTGTTGAGTACAAGCGTGTACCCATTGAAGAGGAAATGAAGAAGCCTTGGGCTACACTGGTGGAAGAATCAGTGACTGAGAGAAGCCTTAAAATTGCTGAAGATGTTCGTGAGTTGCAAGCCACGGTTCGTGACTTTGGAGGAACGCATACTAAGACTTGGAAGTCTTTGTGGCCGTTTGGAGAGCTTGGAGCACCAACTCCGTGTGGCGTTGGCCAAAGAGGTGTTCGCTTGGACAAGAGCTTCACTGACAAGGTTGCTTCGGTGGAGAAGGCAATTTCCTTTGTCCAAACAATTCTTCTTGACATCACGTCGCAAAATGAAGGACAGGATGCGGAGATGCAGGAATTTCCAAGTCCAACCCCGCCAGAATCAAATCGGCCTATGGACCAGGGTGTGAAGACAAAGAAGAACGAACTCAGGGTGATTCGTTGCTTCGCTTGTGGAGGGCTACACTTCAAAAGGGACTGCCCACAGCATCCAGAAAACAAAGAGGCCCAGCGCCAAGTAAAGAGGAAGATGTTCCCTAGCGATGACTAGAGAATTGTGGTGTCTTAAGCCTAGTGTTTAGTTTGTGTGTTTACTGCTATAATTTCGGATTTACTATGTTGTAGTGTTTGATCTCGAATGAGAACCACTCAAAAATCTGAAAATTACAAAACCCCGAAACAAGGTAAAATATGAGATGTTTGTAGGGCTAATATATACATTCGACACTAAGTAAAACGTGGAAGTTCTGCTGGGACAGCGTCGACGTTAACCCAGAAATATTATTTGGATTGAAAGAAGATCCAGACTATGCGACGATGCATAGGTCAATGATGAAGCAAACGGCGGCAGAGGGGAAGCATTGATGTAAAGTGCTGGAACCAACCTCATTTTGACACAAAACATTAGTGTTTTGAGGGAAAATCGTTGGACTAATGAAGCGCCAACGTAACGGCCCAAAACAACTAAGTTTTGACCAAAACAGAGGATGCTCTGTTCGGACATCCATAGGATGAATGGATGACCAAGGTTGAGAGATTTCGGTCCCAAATGAGACCAAACATTGATGCCTTGTTGGATGTCAATAAAGTGATGATACGTCGACATAGAACGTTGACTTGATTATCGAACAAACAGTGAATGATAGGAACGCATTCACTAAGGTTAGAAACGTGGAGACCTAACCCAAGTCTAAGGAAAGACATGAATGTCTAGGGAACATTGGAAGGTTAGGAGTGGCACACCTAAACCAAACTATTTTCGGAATCATATGGCCAGGATTATCGAATTATCTAGGATCATGCATAAGGACTTGCAAAACATCGACGTAGGGTCGACTTGTTCGAAGTGGCAGCGAACGCACTTCTCGAATTTCGAAACACATTTTCCTTAAAGGAAAATAGGGGGTAATACTCACCTCCTTGACCAGTCGTTGGGGCGTCGGATCAGAACAAAAGGGGATACATGAACATCCTCGAGACAAGTGAGGGGGCACTTGGTCTAAACCTCCATTACTTCGAGAAAATCGAATGTATAACATACATCCTTGGTCAGTTTGTCGGGGCACTTGTCCATAGTCGGATGACAATTGAAAAACTTCTAAGATGCCTCAAGTTTTCATAAGGTCATCTTTACTCGAGGTAAGTTGTGATACAACCTTACCAAAATCGAAATTTCAGATTGGTTTGTCAATAAGAAATGACGGGAACTTTCAGGACAAGTACAAGTTAACTTTATGTTAACATCAAGGGTCTTTTGTCGGGGCACTTGACATTGTTTATTGAAAGATAAACTAAGGTCGCCAAAGAGACATTGGCAAATCGTTGACGCTTGTCAACTAAATTAGGATGTCTTGAGGATGTTCCTAAACTTTGTGGGATGGATGTTGTCGACCCAACTAGTTCAAAGGACACAAAAAGTTCATAGAACTTAAGTCGACAAATACTAAGTTAATCTTAGTTTTGCCTTGTGACAACTTGGCGAAATGGGGTGTTGAAAGGCCTCCCGAATCTAGACGGTGGGTAGATCCAAAACGTCGACCTTGCGAGGTCAATAAGGTATGGAACCTTAACTTGGGATGTCGGGGCATCCTTGGCCTAAAGGAATTAGACCTAAAACTGGTCCGTAGGACATTGTCGTGGACAATGTGCCGCTTCAAGGAGAACCCCTTGAATTAAAGGATCACTAAGGCATGTAATCTTAATTTTGATGTTGTGTGATACATCTGTGATCTAAACTAGATCGACTTCGGTCCATGGACAGTGTGCCTTTTCAAAGGAGAACCCCTTTGAAATCGACGAATCGATAAGGTGTAAAAGCCTTTAAAACTTATCGTGGATATCATTGGTCTAAATGAAGGCTAACTGATGAGGGACCCGAAATGACCTTTAGGAGGAGGTCTTGATGGCTAGGCAAGCTGAGTCGCACATCCACGTAGTCGCCATGCGTTGATGAGCCACTTAGGTAATCAGAAATTGACTGTGTGGAAGTGGTCTGGCGCATGGGTGCGACCCATGCATTTTGACGGGCGCGCCCATGAAAATGGACCCGTTTTAACAGGCCCGGCCAGGTGTGCAGAGTTGCACCAGAATTGTGGGAATTGACTTGGTTTGACCTTTGGGAGTTGTTGAACAGTTAGGACGATTTCAGAACTTAAGAGATGATTATTTGAATGGAGATAGTTACTATAACTACCTTAGACTTATATAAATATCCCTGCAATGTTAAGGGTTTTGGACAATGCATGATTTATAGTGAAACATTGCTGTTTTGGACAGAAAACAGGGGATTTCGGCCTGAGCATTTTGCATACACATTTCCTATTCTTCAAACGTCTATTTCTTAAGTTTCTGGACTGAAACTTGACTGCCATTAGAAGGGTCCGTTTTGGCTAAGTGTTGGTCAAAACAGTGAAGGGAACAAGAACTGCTTAGAGATCTTTTGGTGAAGATTTCTAAGGCCGCGCACAGGCAAAAACTTTGTTGCGTGACAGCCCCCTGCAACCTGGCGCATATGCGGGTTGGTCTGAGTAGCCTCCTCCAGAGCTCCTGCAACTTTCAGGCAGACCTCGTTCACCATTTTGTCGGAAGTGAACGTCCAATAGTCAGATTCCACGAGCACCTCCTGGCATAGAGCGGCCCCCGCCACCATGCTCTTTTGTGAACCCATCAGTGCGTCAGACAGGGGCCTGCAGAGGGAGCCGTCGATCCATGCCTTCTCGTCGGGCGTTGGAACCACCTTGGCACAGGCCTGGTGGAGGGCGAAGGATCCCCATTGGACGATAGGGTGCGCATGATGGTGGACATGAGGTTCTGGATCTGCGGCACGATCTTGGGGCTGTGGGCCCTGGCCAGCACCTCGTACAGGGAGATGGTGCACTCAACGGTGGACATACGTTTGTTTGGTGTTTCGATCAAGTTGCTCTTTCATTATCTTTAAATCAAGAAGTATTGCAACAAGTTCAATCTCAAACTAATGAGATTACTCAACAAAATTCGGGGACGGAAAATGGCAATGAGAAAAAGAATAAGAGAGGATTGACTTTAGTGGCATGGACACATTTCCATAGAAATAAAATAGATGGCAGGTTTAAGGCAATATGCAAATATTGTAGCAAAATATTAATTGGGGAGACCTAGAATGGAACCAAACACTTGCATGATCATAGAAAGTCTTGCAAGCTTTATACCTAAGAGAAGTCCAAGGCAATCAATACTCAAAACTTTGGCTGAATCAGGAGACAAAGATGAGACATTCATTATCGGCAATTATTTGTTTTATTGGCAACCGTGTGCAACTGTTCATAATGGACATTGCATGATGCCAACCGCAAGGCGGTTTCGGAAACCACTTGGTGGTTTCGGAAACCACTTGGCAACTATATTCATCCCATGATATATGGGTTCATTCTTTTGCCAAAGGGTGTTGTTCTTGCTGGAACCCGAAGCGCTGCCGAAATCTCGCTAGAGTTCTGAAGTATTTGGATTGTGAACAAATAGTCTTCTTCCTCTTGTGATCAAGACTCCGACGACAGTACAAACACGACAACAGTTGAACGTGGAAAAACTTATATTCCGCTGCGAGGTATTTATAATACCAATTTATATTAGTCCTTCTAAAACTTATAGTGGTATCAGAGCCTCATAAAGTTTTTCTCGTTCTCATTTTTTCAGTTTTGGCTGTGCAAATTAATCTAATTAAATTTGCACCTTCGGTTATATGAGAAGAGGAAGAAGACACCAAGTACAAATTTGTACGACAAGATGCTAAGAAATGAAAAATATCATTGCAAAGGGAAGCATATCGACACCAAGTACAAATTTGTACGACAAGAAGATGCTAAGAGGGTCATGGTTCAATATGTGTCTATACATCAGAATGTGGTTGATACGTTTACAAAGCCTATTCCTCGAGATGTATTCGTTATACATGTAAAAGCTATAGGGTTATGTAAACCTTGATTGTACTTAAACATTTATTCGATGAATGAAAGTGTTTCATTTTCTTGTTTAAATTATTTGAATGAGTTGTTATACACAAGCTGAGTATGTCAATCAGGCACGAAATTATCAAGTCACACAGATAATCGCCTTCGACGCTTAGAGTACAGTGGGCGGGGATGAAATGATCTAAATCGAGAAATGATTTAAGATCGCCCTGATATGTTCAGGAGGAGTTGAACGCAAGTTTATAAGTAACTTAGTGTTGCCTGATAAGAAGAGTCAGATGTGAGACCTCATTTAAGGCGCTAAATTAAGCGACTAGTGGGAGGACTCAGGTGAGGCGCTAAAGATAGGCGACTTGACTTAAGTCAATGCGGTGTTATTGAGTTAAAAGACATAAGCTCCTTCAGTGAGAGTCTCCACTGCAGTACTTGAAAATAATATCAAGTATGCTAAGTCGACCATAAAGACGTGGTGAATAAGTTTATGGTCTTCGTCACAAGTGTGATTCTTTAAGGACTTAATAAGTCCGGAGATTGCCCTTGGACTCTTGACTATATTTCAAGGAAATGGGTTGGTGTTGCTACTTTAGCGGGGTACTCAAAGGCGAAAATAAATGTAGCCCGTCGAGCCACGTCTAGAAAAGCAACTAGCTCATAACTGAGGAATAGGAGGGCGAGAGAAAGATTCACTGGTGCTGCATAAAAAGTTATATATACGATTGGCCAATCATGATTTTTTAGAATCGCGGAGTCAGATATGAGATGTTTGAGCTATACAAGCAAGGTGTATCTAGGGCATAACGAGATACATGGTTGTTTGAGCAACAATATTTTTCCAAAATAAAATGTTAGCTCACAAGTTGATTGAGCAGTTATCCATCCCTAACAAGTCATAACAATAAATCTCAGGTTGATAGAGAAACTATGAATCCCTAACAGGTCATAGTAATAATTCTCATGTGGTCGAGTAACTATGCATCCTTAACAGGTCATAGTTCTCCCGTTGTGGATGTACTCGTGGGTCGCACGATCCACTTACTATATACAGACGTTAGCGGGATTAAATATGGCAATGATCCATTATGTACAAGTGGGAGATTGTTGGCAACTGTGTGCAACTGTCCATAATGGACATTGCATGATGCCAACCGCAAGGCGGTTTTGGAAACCATTTGGTGGTTTCGGAAACCACTTGACGGTTTCGAAAACTACTTGGCAACTATATGCATCCCATTATATATATGGATTCATTCTTTTGCCAGAGGGTGTTGTTCTTGCAGGAATCCGAAACGCTGTCAAAATCTCGTTAGAGTTCTGGAGTATTTGTATTGTGAACAAGTAGTCTTCTTCCTCCTGTGATCAAGCTCTGACGACAGTACAAACACGACAAAAGTTGAACGTGGAAAACTTATATTCCGCTGCGAGGTACTTATAATACATATTAGTCCTTCTAAAACTTATATGTTTAATCAAGATATTGCAAGGAGGGAACTTGCGCATGCGATTGTGTTACATGAATACCCACTTTCAATGGTTGATCACTATGGATTTAAAAGGTTTTGTGGTGTTATGCAACCTTTATTCAAATTGATTTCACGTGATACCATAAAGAATGATATCATGGACTTAAAAAGAATTCAAGTCGTGTTGCTATAACTACAGATATGTGGACGTCAAATAATCAAAACTCATTTTGATGCTACGATTTATAATGCTAAAAGGGGTACATGACTGTGACAACTCATTTTGTTGATGATAATTTGACTTTGCAACATCAACTTCTAAGGTAATCACTTTGTCTATTGTTAATTATATATTGTTTTATAATTAATTGATATATGGATGAAAATCAAATTAAATATGCATTATGTATTATGTTTTTTAGGTACATTTATGTTCCTACATCGCATATTGCTGAAGTTCTTTCACTTGTTTTGGTTGAGTGCTTGTTTGATTGGGAGTTAGATAGAAAACTGACATCTTTAACAGTGGACAACTGTAGCACAAATGATGCTATGATTGAGTGCCTTTTCTATAAGAGTTCATCTAGTTTTTTATTTTATGAAGGACTTTGTTCCATATGCGATGTTGAGCTCATATATTGACTTAATTGTTAAAGATGGACTAATTACTATCAAAGATGCTATAAAAAAATATTAGAGATATTGTTGTCTATTGGGTTGCAACACCAAAGCGGGTGCAAAAGTTTGGAGATACTTGTACCCAATTAGATATTGCACATTCAAGGAAGCTTATTCAAGATTGTAAGACTAGATGTAATTCAACATATTTGATGATTGCTTCTGCCTTGCCATATAAATATGTCTTTTGTCGCTTGAAACTGCGTGAGCCTGATTTTAAGACTTGTCCTTCTCTTGAAGATTGGAAAATAGCATTAGAAATTTGTGAAAAATTAAAAGTATTTTATGATGTAACTAAGTTGTTTCGGGTTCTAGCTATCCAACTTTGAATATCTATTTTCCAAAAGTTTGTGAATCAGATACATGCATAAAATCTTGGCTTTCTTCTTCTAATGAAGTAATCCAAAGAATGACTTTAAGCATGCCGGAGAAGCTTGATAAGTAGTGGAACATGATCAATGGGGTGATGGCAATTAGAGTGGATGAGAATGGACTAATGAATCGAAAAACTGACCAGATGCATGGGAATGTGATTATATTCAATTTGTACAAGATACTTGGAGAACAATTTCAAGTCTGAACTAGAAAGCTACTTAGAGGAGCATATTTTGCTTTCGAAACCGAATGAAGTATTTGGCATATTGGGTTACTAGAAACCAATCGGAGTAAAGTATCCAACTTTGCAAAAAAATGAAAGAGATTTTTTTGCCATTCATATTTCAATAGTTGCATCGGAGTTTGCCTTTAGTACCGACAGACGTGTGATAAGTCCAAATTGAAGCAGTTTAAATGAGAAGCCTTAATGTGTTGTCAAGATTTGTGGAACACAATGAAAGGTATCATTTTGTGTTATATATTATTTATTTTGTTAAAATTTAAGGATAAATGTTATACTTTTTGCTTGTTAGGTTCTTTAAAAGAAAGGCTCAATTTCAAACTATTGACGAGGATGATGATATCGAATGACAATATGGTAAGAATGAATGTAAAGTACTAGTTTTTTTTAATGTTGAATGATATCGCTAATTGCTTTTTTCATTTGTAGGAATCATGGGAGTGAAATAGAATAAAGATAAACTTGCTTTGTCGAATGATAATGTGGTAAAATAATTAATGATAAATATTACTTTTTTCTGATTTTGAAATGATATCATTAATTGATTTCTTAATTGTAAACACAAAGAAAAGACGAAGTCCTGTTGAAATTTGTTGTGAAGACGATCGTCGCGAAGGTGTTATTTTTCTAAATCTTAATTGTAAAATCTTCTTCTCTTATATTTTTGAAGGATGAACTCCCATGTATTTAATTAAGTTTTTATTATTTTGGAGAATTTTTATTGTGAAAAGGGAAAACTGAATGAACTCTAATTTCTTATATTGATTTCAATTTATTCAAATTATTTTGTATATGATTATGGATCCTAATGCTTTCAATGAATTTATTGTGATCTTGTTGGCATCTTGAATAAGAATAATATGTTCATGATTTTCTTTGATCCCTTAATCGATTTCTAAAATATTTTGTTCAAGGCATTGCATATCACATCTAGGTAGCATCCTAAAGAGGAATACCTTGGATGTGAGGTCTGTGAGGTTGACATCCTAGAGAGGAATGACCCATAGTTTAGGAATTACATTTTAATGCATCTCAAAACCCTAGTAGACTAGATTGGCATCCTGGAGAGAAACAATAAGAGTCTATTAGACGTGAAATAGTTAATGCATCCTAGAGAGGACATGAGACTTTTGGTAAACCTTAATCCTCTTAAGAATTGATTACAACTGATATTGATTAATTAAAACCTTATTTATCCTTAGTTATCATCCTGGTCAAGTGCTTGATGTCATCCTATTTTCTGATGCTATATTGATCATATCTTAACCAATTTCTTTTAATTTTATTTCATTTTTTGATAAATCATTTTATCTCAATTCAATATACCATTCTCATTAGTTTGTGGAGTTAGACTAGGTGTAGAATACAATCCTCATGGGAACGATAACTCAACTCATCTAAACTATTACTTGATAACGACTAGTGCACTTGCTAGCAAAAACTTTATGATACATTAGTACGCATCACACCCCTACACACAAGAAGCTAAATGCATTGTCTTTAGTATGGCAACCGCTCATGCAATATAGATCAGAAGTTTTCTTGTTGAACTTGAGGTCAATTTGGTCAACATACCATTTCGGATGTATTGTGATAATTAAATAGCAATTAGCTTGATAGATAGTGGAGCAAATAGTTCTAAAGAAAAAAATATAAAGATCAAGTATCATTATATACATGATATAAAAAAAAGGAAGTGACAGTAATCTACATGCCTACAAATGACATGTTTCTTCATTCTCTGACAATTCCAGCAGGAATATTTATTAAACAAGTTGGTTTAATGGGACTCAAGAATATTTGAGTCAGATTGAAGTTTCATGAATAATGAACTTCAAAGTAATATATCCAAATTCGCACTACACGGATTGTGGGAGTGTGACAATTCCAGCAGGAACATTTATTAGACGTTGGTTTAATGAGACTCAAGAATATTTGAGTCAGATTGAAGTTTCATGAATAATGAACTTAAAAGTAATATATCCAAATTCGCACTACACGAATTGTGGGAGTGTCGAAATTGTATTACCACATAGGTCAAGTGAGAGATGTTAATGACCTGTGTGGTCATCTAAGAAACTCGGATGAAATGATCGATGGATGGACCGATTCTCGCGGGCACATCGCGGAGAAAGCGACAAGCACGGGCACATAGGGCGGACGAGTAAAGGTGAAAAGGCACTTATATATACGTTGACATGATCAAGGGGAATGATGATCGTACGAAAGCCCCAAACGCGACTCTTCTTTCCTATTCTCTTCAAGCTAGCGGCAAGAAGTCGTCATATATTGCATTTGATCGTCACACCACATTTGATGGAAGTCTACTTGAATGAACTATAGGTTGCGAGTTGCTTTTCTTCAGTGGTCAACGGCAGAGCAGTAAGCAAACATGGGGGCCTAGAGGAATTTGGCAAAAATATTTGTTTGTCTCTTCGTCATCTATTGGCGGAAACACTACTTCGAAGGTGGGTGTGGTGATGGGAGACAGTTTGGCAAGTGAGATGAGAAGGATCGCCACGATTCATAGAGGGATCTCTTCATCATTGCTCACTGAAGAAAACTCAAGAACGACGTAATGAGATCCAATACCATTAAAGAATTTTCTGTGGCACTTGGGGTTCCCAACAAGTGTTGTATTCCACTCAAAATGAGTTCCTATAACAATATTTTACTCCTAGTTCACCCCATCCATGCCACTGCGACTTTTTTGTGTTGTTCCACACTCGACCAACATCTTTTCCATGTCATCCCATTGGAGCACCTCCTCCGGCTCCAACACGACCACGAGGTCATCATTCTTAACATATTAATGATACACATATTTATAAATGTACATGCTTATACATTAAGAGATGATCCAAACATTCAATTCTCTTTTGCATTTGCTCTTATAGACAAGTGACTTAATTGTAGTGGGATACCAATACAAAAACACAAACAAGCCAAAAAGAGTTTCTTAGATATGCCAAGAAATGGAAACAACCTGACATACAACAGAATAGTTTGACACACAAATTTTGTTATGTGGTGTCAAACCAGCAACAATCTATAGGCAAGTGGCAATAGTGTAACCTTTCTACTGTTGTTTTGATGACCTCTGTGGTCATCGAATGAGCGCAAGATGTGCTCGATCTGTTGGAGGCAGGAGATGCGCTCCAACAGCCCTGAACCCACGGGATGACGCGGGCATGATGGGGAGCCGCGGAAGACGCAACAACGGCGCGGCATGGGCGGACGACAGTGGAGTTGAACAGCGCCTATAAGAAGCTCGACTTGGCGAGCGGAATGAACCACTGTTCGGGAGCCCCAATCGAAATCTAACCTTCCAAAAGTCTTCACTGGTATCAGAGCTACAAGGGTGCGCCGACGAGCAAGCGATTTCTACAACGACCGCGTCCTCTGTTCCTCACCGTCGAGCACCTACAAATTGCACACGACGCGCCGAGTGCCCATCTGAACACCACGAAGGTCTTCGCTCACCTTCTCCGTCTATTGCAAACTCCTTGGACGACGCCGAACGGCCCTGAGACGAAGGAACGTACCTGGCGCCCAACCCCTTATTTTTCCCCTATTTTCTGCAACGTCTGGTACGTCAACCTTCTTATGAGGAAGATGAACAGTGAAACTACTGTAGCAGTCTTCCTCAACCTTTAGATTTTATTATATAGTTTGATCTAAACCGTCCAACTCTTCAGATTTAAAGTCATTCATCTGAGCCATTCAAATTTCTTTTGTTGTTTTGATCCTTGTCGATCGTTTAATCTGGACTGCTCATCTTCATCTGTTTTTTTTATTTTTATTTACTTTGGATCTGAACCATTGATTCCTTATATGTTTTAAATCTTAACCATTTATTCATTAAAACTTATATTTTTTATCCTGGTCGTTGGATTATTTTGAGCCATCATCTTGATCTGTTATCTGATTCCATCGCACCCATTCAATTTTTTTTGTGTTATTCTTTTCAATCTGGACCATTTGTTTATAAGTTATTAATTTGAGCCACTAGATTTTCTTGTTTTTATCTGAATCTTTATGAACTTACAGATTTTTAATCTGAACCATACATCTATTGATTCAACTTGATCTGCCCATTCATTTTATGTGTTTTAATCTCGACCGTTCTCTTCTTATAGCTTATGTTTGTTAATCTCAGCCGCCCAATTTTGTTTCTTAATCTAGATCGTTCAATTTTTTAAGTTGATCTGTTCAGATCTAAACCGTTTATCTTTATGATTTAATCTGAACCGTTTAATATAACTTAAGTGTTGGTTTTAATCTGTGCCGTGCATATTCTAATCTTAAGATCTGGATCGTCCATTTCTCAAACTCATATGTTCTAATCTAAACCACTCATTTTACTTTTTAATCTGACCCGTCCGTTTTAAGGTTGATCTAATTTGATCTCTGGCATTCATTTTTATTTTTGGTTTGATCTAGGTTAATCGTAGTCGTTCCTTTTAACTTTTAATCTCAGACGTCCATTAGATTATTCCATTTGATTTGAGTCATACAAAGTTGTCCAGGCCATTTTCTCTGTTGAAGCCCATTAAAACTTTTGGCCTAATTCTTGAACTCACCTATTTTTCGTTTTTTCTTTGAATTTTATTTCCGAAAATTATTTTTTTATTTTTTGAATATTATTTAAACAAGTTTTTTTTATATTCGAAAATTATTTTCTATTTTCTGAAAATTATTAAAGAAGTTTTATTCTCGGAAATTATTTTTTTCTCGAAAATTATTTAAAGAAGTTTTATTTTCGGAAATTACTTTATTTTCTGAAAATTATTTATTTTCTGAAAATATTCAAAAAGTTTTTATTTATCGGAAATTATTTTTGATAATTATTTAAAGAAATTTATTTCCAAAATTAATTTTTTATTTTCTGAAAATTATTTATTGTCTGAAAATATTCAAAAAAAATTGGAAATTATTTTTAATAATTATTTAAAGAAATTTATTTCCATAAATAATTTTTATTTTCTGAAAATATTTATTGTCTGAAAATATTCAAAAGTTTTTTTGGAATTTTTTTTAATAATTATTTAAAGAAATTTATTTCCGAATTTTTTTAAAATTATTTAAAGAAGCTTTATTCTCGGAAATTATTTTATTTTCTGAAAATTATTTAAAGAAGTGTATTTTTTTTGGAAATTACTTTATTTTCTGAAAACTATTTATTTTCTGAAAATATTTTTTTTCGGAAATTATTTTAATAATTATTTAAGAAATTGTTTTCGAATTTTTTTTTAAAATTATTTAAAGAAAATTATTTTTATTTTTTTAGAAATTATTTTTTTTCAAAAGTTATTTATTTAAGGAAGTTTATTTTCGAAAATTATTTCTGGAAATTACTTAAATAAGATTTTTTTAATAAAGAAGCTTTTTTAAAGGATACATTATTTTATTTTTAATTTTTAAGATTACTTTATATATATATATATATACATTAAAAAATATTTTGTTAGATCATTCCTAATTTTTATTTATCCCGTTTAGCAATCTATTGAGCATTATGTATTGACTAACCTGTGATTTATATCAGACAAATTAAAAATGACTTCAAGAATTATTGCTGGAGAAATGGCAAGGATGGAACACCTTATGACATGTGGAACAGGAAAGTTAGGTTTGGACTGATCCATGAGAACCTGGATGAGTACATCGACTCTACTGCTCCCAGGCTTTCTGAGGGAGCCACAGATGAACAAAGGAAGACCGAATAGAAAGCAAAAGAGCAGTGGGAGAAGAATGATAGAAAAGCAAAAACCTTCATATTGATACATATGGAGGACAATCTCATCAGGGTGTTTGAGAATCATCAAACAACACATGATCTATGTGAGGCGCTTAAGGACAAATATGATGATAAAACTAGTACTAATGTCCAACTTCTCTTGTATAACTATAATTCCTACAAGATGAAGGAAACTGATAATGTAATAGATAACGTAAATAAGATGATAGTTATGGCTAAGGACTTAGCCTCTGCAGGGAGAGTCCTACCAGAAACTTTGCAGGTGGCAACAGTGCTTAACAGCTTGTCGTCTTCATTCGACATGGCTGCCACAACGCTCCGACTTAATGGAACAGTTAAGTCGGTCACAGACTTGCCGGCCCAGCTAGCCATAGAGCAAAATATGGCTAAGAACAAAAAAAAGTGGAGATCTTCGAAACCAAAGAGGTGGAAGAAGCAAATACTGCCCTCCACAGAAAGAATCTAGTACCAAACAAGAAGTCGTTTAAAGGACGCACAAAAATAGCAAGAGGAGTCTGCTTTAACTGTGGAAAGTTTGGACATTTCAAGTCCAACTGTCCCACAGGAAAGAAGTCGGGTCAGAATAAGACCCCGCAAAGAAAAGGCCCTAAGAGAATAGAGTTCGTTGGAGTCGTCGAGTGCAATGCTGCGACGACAGATGTTGAAGGGTGGTGGATCGACTCTGGTGCGACCCGCCACATCGCGAAGACCAAAGAAAACCTGGTGGACTTCAAAG
>LTAE01001127.1:66526-104984 GCA_001647135.1 Pontederia paniculata | reverse complement strand
TTGAATTGTCATCCTGGATAGAAACGATCTTCAGTCTAGATTTTACATTTTAATGCATTTCAAAATCCTAATAAGAAAGTTGTCATCCTGGTTAGGAACGATTATCTTATTAGATTTGATTTAGTATATGCATCCTGGATATGACATCTTAATTTCAATAAAACCTAATTCTCTTGAGAAAGATTTAAAACCTAAATTGATTTATTAAAACTCAGATTTCTCTTATTTATTCATCCAAGTCCAGTGCTCAAGTCATCATTCTGACGCTTAATTGTTATAAATCAACATGATTGGTCCCGTCCCAGTTTAAGTAGTTGGATGTGAGTGCGTCGGATAAGCGAAAGCAAGCAGTAGATCGAGAAAAGAAATCATACGGATTGCAACCTACAGATGAAGAATCAACTTCATTGTTCCCACCATCTATATCATCCAAGAATATTGTATTCTAAGAATAGAAATCAATCGTTCAGTTTTACCATTATTTAATCTCTATTTTTATAATCAATCAATTCTTCAAAACCAATGTACTCCTCTCATTAAAATATTGTGTTAGATATTGATAGAATAATTTTTTCGTGGGATCGATACTCTATTCACTTACTTTATTACTTGATACGACTAGTGCACTTACTAACAATTTTATATGTATAATTAGCATGCATCATATACTGAATTAGGAGTTGCAACATATGTGAATCCATCGCAAAGCGGGCTAGTATCCTTTGCAAATCCATTTTGCCATGGATTTGCATCGACCACAATTCCATCATACATGATCTTTTCGCATTCTTTTTTATATTCCTCTAAAAGCCTAAAACCCTAACCAGTATATGCCATATGCTCATGGTGCTATGATGTGTTGTTATCCCCTCTCGACATCCTGATGTTATTGTCCCTTCTTTGCATCATGATGTCGTCATGTTATTGTCTCTTCTTTGTACAAGGAGCAAGATGGTGCTTCGTACTCTATACTACAGGTGTTTGGTGCTCCCCTACAAAATGCTAGGACGTCATAGCATTTTGCACGCCTCTTTTTGCATGTTTATAAGAAGATTTTGGTACTAGTAGACAACATTAACTTAAAGATGAAAAAATTATGAATCGAGATGATTGTAGTTTTATATTCTTCGACTAATTAATGTGAAATGAATTGTTATGGAGATATTGATTATTAATAGTGTTTGATAAATCTTTTCTTATTGTAACTTCTTTAAATAAAAGTTTGTCAAATTATCTGATCATTCATTTGTCAATATTTTCTTAACAATATTTCTTTGATAGATTATTAACTAGCAAATACTTTTTTAACTTAATTGTTATGTGTGCTATGTTTGTAAAAAAAATTGTGTTTGGTGGATGTCTAAGCATCACCAATATATGTGAAAAAGCATACAATCATCTTAGTTCAAATATACTATCATCAACTAATGGGAGTGTGCTCAATTAGTAAGTGGATTGAGTTAAGGTTGAGATAAAGGAGCTAGTAGTTCTAAATTGAAACTCCAAAGACACTATTGCGAGAAGAGTTAAATTTTAAAGCTTTAAACTCCTAGTCAAATAAACATCTATATTTATAATAAAGATAAAAAAGTTAATTTGTTTAAAAAATAACTCTAAAATAATATTTATTTGTGTATCTTTTATGTTATTTATTATAGCAGAAACAATAATATATAATATTTTTGATGTTATTTCTAGTAGCAACAATAATAATATATAATTTTTATTACATAGGAGGCAAAAAAAAAATAACACATTAACATTAATCAATACATAATCACATGTGTTATGTACATTGCATACAATATAAATTGTTTTATCTTCTGAATGCTATTCACCTTTTTTTCAAACTGTAGGAACATAAGTTATGATTTTCAGTAAGAATTTTATTTCTTTTCAAAGAGAATATTTTTTTATAAAATTTTTCGTGCGTCGCATGGGCATCATGCTAGTAATCTTAAATATTGCATGCTCTCGGTCAATCCAAAACAAAAAAAAAAAGAGGCTAGCAATGTTATTTGTGGAGGCACACCAAACATGAATAAAATACAATATGGATAGGAGAAAGTGCATGAGAGAATTTATGTACGACAATTACTTCCGGATGCATATAAGAGAAAAATGTGAGTAGGAGGAGGACGCTTGCATAACAGTCCATGTTGCATTTCTATGAGATCTTGTTCTTGACAAATGGTAAAGAGCATGGAGCCAAAAATTTTGTGTTGCCGGTTGGAAAAAGCAAAAAAAAAAATGTATGGACTACTTCAGGAGCATAAAAATACTATTCTACTTCAACTATTGAGTGACAGTTTAGTAATGTACAATGTTATATTTTCCAAAAAAAACATTTAATTAAGGAAAACAAACTTGAATAAGCATCACAATTCATAATAGTAAATGGAGGGTACACAAAAGAGCAAGAGAGAATATGAACTTGAATAAGATATATTTTTCAATAAAAAGGCGATAAGAAACTTGAAAAAAATAGTTTATAGTTGAAGATATTATAGTCTTTAAGATATAAACAAAAAAATATTCATTTTTTCTTCTTGGGCCCTCAAGAAATCCTGAAAAAGTCTTAAGTATATTTTCTAAAACAAAAATGAATATAATAACTCAAACAATTTTCCTGAATCTAACAAAAAAAAAGTTAAAAAAAAAGTTTTAGAAACAAAAATAGAAAACATAAACAAGATTTTTTTTTCAAACCAAGCAAACAAGATCTTGCTCCTTTTACATAGTTATAAAATTCATTTCATAATTAACCCAAGTAGCAAAAGATAAAACTTTCAATTTATATATGTGAAGTACATGAATATACTTATTTTCTCTCCAGTGTGATGCAAATTATATGTACAATCCAATCAAATGACAAATTCAACTTCGGAAAAAGAGACTTGCCAAATCAAAAGGCCTAATAAGCCTCAGATCTCCATTCATTGAAGGATAAATTGTTTACCGTGGAAGGTCTGAACTCGAGTGGGTTGTTCCACCCTTTCATATTGTTCTTGGACCATCTCATCTTAACATTCTCTATGTCCAGTCCTGAAATGTGCTCCACCATCATCCCAGCAGTGTTATGCTTGACCAATCCCTGACATCCAGGCCTGTAATCGTATAATCCGCCTGGATACTGAGACCATCTTTTGAAAGTCAGATTGACATTCTTCAACTTGATGTTGTGCAAAAGTCCATCTGCACTACCAGATAAGAACACTCCATTCTCTGAGACTGCTGAAATGTTGACGAAAAGGACATCAGAAATGGTCCCACATCTGGAACTTGAATCCCTTGGACAGCTCGTGATGTAAATTGGCTCTGCTCTTCCCCACCACGAAGGATGATAATATCTGGTGCTCATTTTGATGTTAGAGAAGATGACACCACTGACGTTTCCTGTGTATAATTCGATTATAAGTCGCTGAACATATTCAAATGCAGAATGTAATTAATATAGTGTTCATCGAAAAAACGTACTGCAGCAAGAAAACACTATGTAAACATTGCATATTCCATGATTAAGTCAGGTTTCTGAAAAGAAACTGGTTTTCGGTTATATAAAACTCGTGCTGTCAGAATTGTCCTAGAACAGATACTCTTCTCAGAGTCTAGGATGTTTTTTATTAAATCACACTGTTTTCCAACATTCATGTTATTGATCTTCAAGGCATATTTATACAAATAGAATGCACCAACATCAGACATCTTTGGTTGTTGTGCTGACAGTTTTGGTATTTTTTTACTAATGATCTATAATTCTATGATTTGTTTGTAGGAGGACAATAGGGTACATTGCAGTTAGTTTACCTTTATTGGTTGTAGATCATGGCAGAAGTGCTACTGCTATAAACTTCAACTAATATAGTGACAGTTAAGAAAAGAATAACACAATGCAGCCATTTTCAGGTAGAACAAAAAATTTCGGCAAATGCAGACTAGTGACAACTGTAATATTCAAGAAAGAATGACATAATGCAGCAAGATACTATTGTGAACGATTGCAATTTTTCTGTGTCACCATAGTAACACAGTCATATTTCTAACAAGTAGTCATAGATTAATAGTAGCAAAACACACAAGTTCATGCTGAGACAATTATAGACCATGAACAAAATTGATACTGCTGTTTGAGTTGAAGCAATAGATTAATACTTATAGCATGAAGATAAGACAGACATTTGTAGGTGCAGGAACACACATTTAGGATTCAGTGATAAAAAAAGGGATTCAGTGATCAGAAATTAGAAGTTTCATCCAAATATGAAATCCAATTTAAAACGTCCATGATTGAATTGCTGAATTTTCGATAAAAGGGAGACGAGGCACTACCTCCGTCACGTATCTGCATCGCCAGGCCTCTATGCGAATCAACAATGGTGATGTTCTCGAAGAGCAGCCTCTTGAAGTCGAACCAGCTCGCACTGCCGAGCTTGATGGCACTCGATTTGGTTCGTATCCAGCAGTTCGTCACTGTCAAGTTGTGGACCGGCCCTGTGGAAGACTTGGGACAGACGGCGTCGTCCCCTGTATCTATGTGGCAGTTGTTGATGATGGTATTGTTGGAATCCTCGATGTCGATTCCGTCGTTGTTGGGGGTGTCGAAATCTCCATAGATCGATACGTTGTGGATGAGTATTTTATTACTCCTCACAAGATGAAGACTGCGAAGAACAAATGCTTGTTTAGTTTCTGTGTCAGAATTGTAAGTGCTGTAAAGGTCGCTCTTTTACAGCAGTACCAATGCATCCAATTGATCAAATTGCAAGGGAAATCTAATAGCAATGCATCAGAATTAATACGCTTACCACCAGTACGCTGGTTGGTTCAGAGTGATGTCGGATACCACGATATCAGTCGAATCGAGGAACCCGACGAGCCTCGGCCGGCACTCGTCACCGAGGCAGTCCCCCGTCGCGTTCCAGCTCACCATCACGTTCTTCTTCGGGTCGCGGCGCACGACGAACTCGGGACCCTGGCCGTTGATCTCCCCGCCGCCGGAGATCCCGACGCCAGTGGAGTTCTCCGCCAGCACCACGTACCACCGAGCCGACTCCGGAGGGTAGTCCTCCTGCTTGGTCCCGCCGAGGATCCTCGCGCCCTTCTCCACCTCCAGCACCACCCCCGAGCGGAGGAGCACCGTTGCCGTGAGGTAGTCGCCACCGGAGGGGAAGAGGACGCGTCCGCCGCCCGCTGCCGCGCACGCCTCGATGGTCTTCTGGATGGCCACAGTATCATATCGGCAGCCATCGCCCACGGCGCCGAAGTCGACGACGGAGAAGGTGGCGCTGCCGACGCGTCGTCGGAGGAGAGATACAGGATCTAGCGGCTGGGCGGCGGAGACGGTCGAGGAGAGGAGGAAGAGGACGAGGAGCGCAGTCGCCATGGCGAAGTCCCGAGTTCGGACTTGGGAATCGAAATGGCGTGGCGTCGCCATCGAGTGCGAAGTAGTTTTCTTCTACGGATCTGCTGCTGACCAAAAGAACTAATAAGAGTCTAAATGGGACCGTTGAAACGGAAGAGATCGTATCCGTTGATTTCGTATCGTAAACCTTATGGGTCAATCTTTATTTAAACTCGATGAATTGATGGCCAGAAAGCGTGGGATGTGGACCAATTGGGAAGTGGAACGTCATATTTCAAGTGAGTCATCTTATCTCTTCAATGATTTGGAATATTAAATTAAATCACAACAGAAGGAAACATTGCTTGCAATTGTTTCCTGAACAAGATGAGTGCTGCAAATTGTACAAAGAGGGATTTGGGTGTTACAAGGGATAAGTTGGTAAATGAATGAATTAAGTTAAATTATGAATATTAAATTATAAAAATCATATAAGGGATTTGAAATCTCCAAATTTTAAAATTTTATTTGGTGAAATAGTGGTGAATGAACTTTTTTCTAGACAAAATTATTTTTTTAATTTTTTTATTTCTTCTCTAATTCATTCATGACGATATTCTTCTCGTATTATTCTGATATATAGTAGAGTAATTTTAGCATTCATTTGTTGGTGAGTCTCTTTCATCTTATTTTATGATCTCATTTATTTAATCTCTATTATTTCATATTTATTTTTCTCGACCTTTTGTCATAATATTTTGAATCTCTTGAATGTCATCATAAATTTTATCATCATATTTACTTATTTATCAGTTGCTTATATTATTTTTGATGTTTTTCCCTTTCTCATATAGTTAATCTCGACTCAAATGTCTATACTTATCTAATTTAGCATCTTAAGATATTGTCATTGCTCGTATTGCTATAATTATTATCTTATTTTTCACTCCTCTTATATTTATTCTCATCTTCAATCTCTTTTCTCTTTTATTTTTTCTAAAAGATAAAGTATTATGAAGGATAAATACAAAATACATTAGGAGGGAAAAATATTGGAGATAAGAAAAGTAAGACATATAAATAGGAAAAAGAAAAGGTAGATGAAGAAAAAAATAAAAAAAGTTAATGAAAAAAATTCACATGAAAAATCAAATAAATATAATATTATTATATTTATTAGGGGTCATAAATAATATATATATATATATTAAAGGGGTAAAAGTGACTTTTATTTAATTTGATCTTTCATATTCTATATTTATATTTTTTTTCAAAAGAGACATGATTTAGTTTAGCCCACTCATCATCATAAATTTTTATTCAAATATGAGTTTACTAATATTCAACTCCACTCCCCTCATATCATACTCTATCATCCCATCCCATTCATATACCGATTAATTCCCAAATAAAGTCTTCAGATGATATTAACATCTAGAAAACTTTTGTTGAGAGTTTCAATTTAGTTGGATACAATGGTAGATCGAGATTGTAACCAACTGGCGATGCGTATAACTATTAGCGTCTTTGGAGTTGGATTATTGAAATCGCTTCTTGAATACTAGTGTGACAACCGAAAAAGAAACGAGTGCTAAATTGCGTAATATATTTAACAATTGACTTATACATTGTACGATATTTTTTAAAATATTTAATTCTTTGCATATATACATACATGTATATATTATATATAATGTCAATGAATATGAAGCAAATTTGTATTGTAAAAATATAAAATACCATCGTCGTGTACGACAACACGGCGAGAGTCACCCATTGTGCCCTCAACATCGTTGGAGGACGTGCCATTATTGAAAAAATATAAACTATTGGATTAAGTGATATTAATATATAATTATATTCTGTTTGTTTTACATAATTCTTGGAACTCAATGTTTTTTCTCTTTATAGCTGAAAAGAAACTATTAAAGTCAAATGACCTAATAATCCTCCAAATATATCCGCTCATGATAACATGTAAGAGAAATGGAGTATATTAACAAAGAATAAACTTGGATTTTATATATTATCAAAAACTAAATTTATAAACTAGTAATTTGGATAAAAATGAGTCTCCTTGTATATCAACATTCGCAATTTATGTGTAAATGCACTTAAAGTTGCTAACAATTTTAAATGTTTATACATGTAAATAGATTAGTCATCCATGATATCAACAAATCATTTTGGAGAGCTATAGAGTGATCCTCTTATTCAACTACTTAAACTATTTAAGAGCACCTCATATTATTTTCAAGATATACGAAAGTTTTATCCGTGTTAAGAATTGATGATTTACCCATTCAGTAACTTTGGCACTAGAACTACAACAACATTAATCAATTGTCACATATTTATTCATAGATATATGCATCATTATCGTGGCTAAAAAACTATATTCATGTCATGTTTCGCAGCAATCACTCATAGCTATTGATGGTGTGGCTACTGCGCAATTGTCATGATTGTTATTTTTCGTAGTTATTATATTTTTTAATAACCACAAGTAGCATTATTGCAAATAATAATTTTTTCATGGATAATAATAATACTTGTGGCAATTAATATATACAATTTGTATTCATAAATATTTTAGCCACATAAAAAACTTAAAACTTTTGTAAATAATAAATGTTTAACTTCCCGATTATTAGGTTTCATGGCAATCAAGAAATCTTATTTTCACAAATATTATGTGATAATAACTCAAGTAATTATCGCAAGTTCATTATACTTACTAGTAATAACCAGAAAATAACTTAATGATAAATACCTTACAAGAGGCATTGCCACAAACAAATTGCAAAATCTTTCAATTTAAAACAATATCACATTAAAAATTATTCTTATGTTTCAAAAAAAAGAAGACACAAGTGAATAGTCAACATTAGAAAAGAATACACTTATAAATAGTTAATATCCTGCGTATGGAGGAAAGCTTAATTTTTCTTGTATCTTATTTTGTTAATTCTTCATAGTGTCATTTCTTGTTGATGAACATTAATTTGTTCATGTTGTTATTGAATCAATGCTTGTTGACATTCAATCTTCTCTCGTTGAAACTTGATAAGCTCTCAATGTTTTTCAACACGCTTCTCGAATATTTAGCTCTTCTTTGTGCATTTCCAAGTTCTTCTTGGGTGGTGGTATTTATCCTATAAAAACTAAATTCTTAAAAGAAAAATACAAAATGCAACATGATTGAGAGATACTAGGATACCTTGAGAACTTTGTCATCAGAATCATAGCTCCAACGACATTGATGACAACCAAGCGACCATTTTGGAGACTAAACACCTTTCTTGTATGAAGAAGCATATGAAGCAAGAATTCGAGACAACAAGAAAACCATATTATGTGTATAAGTGCACTAACAACCACATAAAACTTAACAATTGTATGGGTATCAAGAACTAGATGTCTCATTGATATAGAGTATAGACACTAATGTCTAAATTGAATGCAATATTCTTGAATGACAAATTGGTCACTAGATATTAGAAGAAATAAGCACATAAAAGGATAATAAAATAAATAAAGTCAAATATTTTTCATCGATATTTAGTGGACTACTTTTTTAAACAAGTAATAAAGCACATAAAAGGATGAAAATCATTACCAATTGCATGAGATAGGGAAATAAGTAGTTCAACATGTGATTTGAAAGGACCAAATGTAATAATAGGATAAACAACTACAACATTAAAATTATGGTGGATTCTTCTCATAAGCCAATATGTTGAAGAAGCATTTGATTATTAGACAATAGAACAATAAGCAGATCTTTGAAGGGTTGTGCATAGAAAATAATCTCACAACGATGAATTGTGTCTGCGAGAATCTCCAACTCCCTTCCATATGGAAGAACAACAAGAACCCAAAGTTGTGACTAGTATAAGGAAGTTGTGCTTTGGGCCATAATCCAATGCATTTGTGTTCCATGCAAAAATATGAGAGGACAACATATCTTTAGCTCATAAATAATCAACTGATTATCGTATAACTCAATAAGAAAACGTTCATACATGTTTGTTCTTTCAAGTTCTCTGCTCAATTCTCCTATTCCATAAAAAGTTGTCCCTAAAGCAAGCTGTAATACAAAATCGATACTATATAAAGCAAATCCATGGTGTTCAAGTTTCCTCACAAAACTTAGCAACCATACTTGTAGTTTAAACATATACAAGCAAGAAAAGACAAAGCCACAATGTACTCATTTTGGAATACACACATTGCTGCTAGCAAATGAAAAATTGACACATTAATAATCTATAAATGACAGGTGTTAATAGAAATTAATGCCAAAACTTGAGATAAGATAGGGAAGCTAAAACAAGTATATGTATTGTTAATATGTGTGTGATTCACCGTGGTTTCAAATAGTTACAATTTCAAATCTATAAACAAGAATTTGATAGAACACATCAATAAGATTGCTCACTTAATATACCATAAAATATGACAAAAAAGATTGTTATAAACTTGTATCTTGACCCAACTGCTTCCCATGATGACACTCAAACTCGGGGATGGTTTTTGACGACCCAAAGACCCTGGTAATGGGTGTGTCCCTAACTTGGATCCGCGAACGAGAGGGTAGGGAACTTGGTGCCGCGGTCGTCGCTGGAACAAAAGACTCCCTCTTTGGCGATCTCCTCCTCCTCCCCCATCACAACACTTGTGAAAACTCCTTCCCAACGGGTGCAGAGCGAGCTCTTCGCCCTGCAACGAAGAATTCCCACATGTAGGTTCAAATATCCTCCCCATCACTTCGGACACCGTCAAGAAGTCGAGAAATGGGAGTACCTCGTCAACAACACAGTATGAACGGAGAATAGGCATAGAGGCGGCGATGGGAGGGACGATGACATCGGCACCATCTTTGTGCGTAGAGATGATGTTGGTGTCGTCTCTGCGCACAAAGGCGATGTTGGCGGCATCTTTAGCGTCGTCTCTATGCAAAGATGATGCTGCTTTGATGTTGTGATGTCTAAAGTTAATTCAAAATCAGGTTCAAATACATATACTCAAACAGGGTTATGATGAGATATGTGTCGGATAGTGAATAACAATAGGCAACCAATTTTAAAAATCCTTAGACAACACCACAATTGTTGCAAGTATAGAACTATCAAATATAGTACTGAGGTGTTTTCCTATCGGTAATCTTTATGGATTACTCGTAATCTGAACTTAAAGTTATTTGAACCCACCAGATTACTCTGTTTACTTATTTTAATTTGTAAATGTTTGGCTTTTAAATATGCGAGCCCGACAAAGAAGTTAAAAAAAAGGAACCTGTTCGTGCACGTCCACTGAGAGAGGAGGAGAGAGAAAGATAGAGAGGAGAGAGAAAGTTTTTCGGGTTCAGTTTGAAGATGAGTTCTGATCCGTTTTCAACGGAACTTCAGGCACATATTCTCTACAACCTTCTCATTATTCTCAGATATTTCAGTGAGATTCTTCTGACTTCTATCCTAATTTCCGGAGAGATTATTCTGCGAGATCCAAGATTATTTCTTGAGGTTTTTGTTCTGTATTCCTCTGCTGAGATCAGAGAATAAACTTTGTATCCTACTTTTCATAGTGTAAGTTTTGTTGCTCGCTCTTGTGGTTTTCTCTTCTCACCTTGAGAGGTTTTCCATGTAAATCTTGTGTGCCTCTGGTTTGATTTAATTCTCTTTATTATTGTCATCACCTCATTTAAATTTATGCATTAAGGGAAAGAAGATAATTCCGCAAATATTGTTCAACCTTTTTCCAGCAATAAGTAATCTGTATTTTCTAGCAAGTCAAATTGCCTATGAAGTGGCAATCCATATTATCCAAGGTTGTCAAGATCGGGATCTTACTAAAGATCGAAAGGGGGTCGTAAAATCGATTCGAAGATCGTAAGATCTTACTTATGTATTAAAAATATTTTTTACTTTAATACAAGAGATGGAAATGAATTTGTAATGATATTAAGATTATTAACTTCTAAAGTTTAAATATTGATTCCATACTATATAAATTTTGATCTTAACTTCTAAAATTTAATAAAAATATTTAAAAAAATAAAAACAATCTTACTAATGTTGTAATGCATATGTGCACCAAAATGTTACAACACTAAGTAAATAAAAAAATTCAGGTTCACAAAATTGATAACTTATTCAAGTTCACAAATTCACCTTCTGAGAATTGCAATTTATAATCTTCAAACAAACTCAAGTAACATTCAACAATTTCAATAAGTTGATTATAATAAAGAAATTCAAGTCAAATATCCATAATCAGTTAATAACTTTCTAAAATATAACCACAACTCATGAGCTTTCAGACTCATAAATCACAAAATAACAAGTGATTGCATACATGATATAACAACAAAAAACTGAAACAACTTGATGAGCAATCACATGTCATCCAATTCCAAATTATCATGAGCATCATCATTATCAACGACATTATAATTGAATTCATTAAGGTTTCTTCGTCTTGGGGGAGCTCCAAATCATCAAGTAAGGCATTAATGTTCTCTTCACAATCACCAACTACAATAACTCCACTCTCATCATGCTCTTCCCCACCATGTAGAAAGCTCAAGTTTACATTAACCCTTAAATCCGAAGAATTTTTTATTTTCTCTTCTAGAATCCATTCATCATCAGAAGAAATGTCATCCTCATTTACTTGGGATCAACTTGTTTCCTCTTGACTTTCCTATCTTTCAACTTCAAGTTATACATCACAAAAACCTAGTCATTCATCTTTTTTTGTTGCAACCGATTTCTTCTCTTTGGCCTTGTTTGGTACAAGAACAAGGTGAGAATAATCACCTTGTTCTTATATTTTTATCCAAACACCCCCAAGAACAATATTTTATTCTCAATTTTTGAAACCACCTCAAATTTTGTGATACCACCTTTTTTTGTTAACAAAATAAGAACAAATTGTTCTTGCCTTGAGCAAGAACAATTTATTTGTTCCTCTCTTTACTTTTTTTAAAGATAATTTATTAAATTATTATATCTTAGTAAATATATAATCGGTTGTATAATTAAAATTTTTTAACATTAATTAAATTCTGCATAAAAATATAACATTAATAATGAATATTATAAATATTTTGATAATAACATTTTTATGTATTAGTTAATTATATATTGTTACGTTATTTGGTAATAATATATTATTGAAAATAAAATAGTGAAAATTGTTAATTAGGTAGTCATTTCAACATTAGTTAAAAAATAAAATCTTATAATTATTAGTAACTAATATTTTAACAAAAATAAATGAATACTAATTATATGTTATTAGAAACATAGTAATTTTATATAATTAAAATGTGTATTAATAATTTTTTTATCATTATTTAACTCAATAATTAAAATTATATTAATTAATTATTTATAACTAAAAATATCAATAAATATCTAAATATATTTAATAAAAATATATCGTAAAATATTATATTTATTATTTTATTTATTATATTCTTGTTTCAACCAAGCACTCAATCATTAGAATACAAATCACTCAACCAAACACATCATAAGAATATCTCACTCTTATTCTTCATACAAGAACATAAATAGAATATTCTTCTTAATTCTAATAATTATTATTCCCGTACCAAACAGGGCCTTTGTATGTACCTAACAAATGGTTAATAAAAATACATAAGTAAATAATATACATTTTCATATTAAAGTAAATTCACCAAACAAACTTGGACAAGTGAAGAAGTCTACCATCTCAAAAGAATTTTAATTCCTTTCACATCCCGAAGAACTACAAGTTAAGCTCAATATTCTCACTGCACAGTTTTGCAATTATGGAGTGTCAGCACCATAAGATTGCCACCAATTAGCTGGTGTCTTTTTTAATCTCATAGACTTGGCAGTTGAAAATCCAAATAATCCTCTTTAGTGCTTGAATTCCTCAAGTTGAATATCAACATTATAGCGTTCTTCATAATCTAACATCCTATCCATAACCTTGTATAATCGATGAATGACGTCTCTATCAACTTTGAATTTGGGAGAGTAATGAAATTGATTATTTAAATAATAGGCAGCAACATGCAATGGTCTATGAAGTTGAACCTCCCATTTATTATCGATAACCCTCCAAATAAGCTCATAACTAAAGGCAATAAGCAAGCAAACAAGTTCCATTACACTTTAGTAATAATCTAACATAAATGAAAGACAAATAAATTCAAAATTATTATGAAATAAAAATAGTTATCTCCTCTTATCATTCTTCAAATTGGCTTTAATTTTCTCCTTAGCCCTCTCCATCTCATCAAAGATGAAACTCATCAGAATCTACCATACAAAGCACCTTAATGAGAGGATATGCAACCCTCAAACAATTAGACATCCCACCAAAATCTGTTGTCCATAACAATATTTTCCACATTTTTGTCTTCCTTTAACATTACATATAGACTTCCCTTTCATTTATTGGATGCAAACATTGTTCTTAATGCATTCTTATTGTTGAATAAGCATCCTAAAGTCAAATAAGTGTAGCGAAGCGAGTCACTGTTGGTCTAATCAATTCTTTCCCTTTCGTGAAGTGTCTCAAGATACTAATGAGCAGTGTTCGCCCATAAATAAAAGTTGTTATTCTTATTGTCACTTCATGGAGTTCAATATTCTTTTCAAAGTCCTTTAAAATTAAATCAATACAATGTGTTGCGCGTGGAGTCCAAAATAATTTCTTCCTTCTTTGCATCAACATCTCACCGACTGCCTTGTAGGTAGTTGTATTATCCGTTACCACTTGCACAACATTCTCCTCTCCAACTTGTTCCATTATATCATCCAACATATCAAACACTTTTTCAACTGTTTTAGATATGCTTATGTATCAAGTGAAGTCAAAAAAATTGTATCCTTAATGTTATTCACAAGAAAATTGCATATGTTCATTTTCTTTTTATCAGTCCAACCATCCGAGATAATGGAGCAACCCGACTTTTTCCATTAAGCTTTATACTCATCAAGGAGTTGCATAGTTCTATCAACTTCTTTCTTCAAATATTTTTCTCTAATCCCATGATATGATGGTGGTTTCAACCCAATTCAATATCTACCAATCAATTGACACATCTTCCCAAATTCAGGATTCTTTACACAATTAAATGGAAATGCACAGAGCAATTTTCATGCATACATCGTCTCTCATTTCTTTTCTCATTACTTGATTCATTGTTGATTTCCTAAGTGATAGGCTTCCACCTTTTTTTGTAAACAAATTAGAGATATTTCCATGTGTCATTTCTTTTCCTTTCATCTTTCCAACTTGAGCTTGTTCTTGATCTACTTCTACCCTAACATGTTTAGCTTCACTTTCCATATCAACCTCAACATCAGTCTCTAGCCCACAACTAATACTTTGATTTTTCTTGCTTGCAACATCTTCTAATTTTGACAAAATAATGCACATTTGTAGTTTCACATCTTCAGGAACAACAGCACATGGAGCAACATTGCTTTTTGTGAAAGCTAAATGATGTTTTATCTATAGACGCCACTGGTAAATGTCTTCTCACATTATTTGCATCTGATTTTTCTTGCATCTTCAGGAACTTCAAAGCCATGAGTCCACCCCACGTTAGTTCTTTCTTCAAATATTTGCATCTGATTTTTCGTGCATCTTCAGGAACTTCAAAGCCATGAGTCCACCCCACATCAGTTCAAAGCAACACTCACAAATAGAATAACTCAAGTTTCATATTTCTGAAATCTGATTCCAGATTTCAGAAGTCCTCTTTCAAATTTCATAAATATGATTTCAGATTTCTGAAATATGAATTCAGATTTTTGAAATCTAACTCTGATTTCTGAACTTTGAATTTGAAATATGGGTCTGATTTCAGAAATATTAAATCTGAATTTAAATTTTTTTAATTCTAAAGTCCATCTACAAAAAATATCTAATAGTTTCAAACTAGACAATACATAGTTGTGAACCCAAGAAGATATAAGTATAGAAAAACTTATTAGTCACATACTCACAAATCACAAGTCCACAACTCACAAGTAATTGGTCATCATTCATCACATATTCACAGTTCAACCGAACATGAACATGACTGAGTTAGTATGCTGCAATCCAACAATAAAGGATGATCAATCAACTTAATATTGTTAATAGGGAGCAATAGATGAAGAGAACAAATAGGAAGTTTGCGGATAGAGAGGAAAGAGCCATCAACTAAAAAACAAGAGACACAAGGAGGGAGAGTATGGGAGATGGAGTTCAGAAAACCTGCGACTGCTCAGGAATCCAGGGAGCTCAAGTCGCATCAACATTAAAGCTTGAAGAGGCGTCAAGCGAATGCTTCATGTCATTGATGGCAGAGGAGAAAACACAAGGAGGGAGAGTACCAGAGGTGGAGTTCAGGGAACCTGCAAGGCTGTGATTGCTCAGTAGTCAGGAGTCCAGGGAGCTCCGATCGTGATCAACATCAAAGCTTGAAGATGGGCTTCATGTCGTTGACGACAGAGGAGAAAAAGTCCATTGATTTCAGTTTTAGGGTTTGCAAAAGCTCTAGAACGTCTCTATGAGGGAAATAGAAAATAATACCTAATATAAAAAAAGATTGGAGCAGGATCGGTAGGATCGATCGATCCTACCGATCTCACGATCTAAATCGCGATCCAGCTGCGATCTTAAAAAATCGATCCTCCACATGAGATCGAGATCGGTGAGCCTCCACAAGATCATAAGATCGTACGATCTTACGATCAAGATCGTGATTTTGATAACCATGATATTACCTACGAGGCGGGTGTCTTTCCAGATTACCACATAGGCGGTAATCTTGGTTACCATTAATTTTCATATTTATCCTTCCAAATCTTCCATAAATAAAATATATCATATAATAATAACAACAATAATAATAATAATAATAATAATAATAATAATAATAATAATAATAATAATAATAATAATAATAATAATAATAATAATAATAATAATAATAATAATAATAATAATAGTTATTATAATTATTTAAACAATGTTAACATAATATAATATTATGTTATTATTATCGTGTTAAAAAATATTATTAATTATTAAAATTATAAGTATTATTAATTAAAATTATATTTTTATTAGTTATTATTAATTATAAATATTATTTTATTTGAAGGTTATTAATTACTTAATACATGAAGTTGTGAATTTATGATTTAAATTTATAAGTTTCAATTTAATGATATAAAATTTGTAGCTTAATAATATTTATAAAGGATATTTTGGTAAATTGATGTATATTACTTAGTAACTTTTTTATAAGTAAACATGGTAATCTGAATTGCCGGTTGGATTACTTATATATAGTAACATGGTAATGTGCATTACTGATAATTTAACAATTGATAGCCTTTCTGTTAGGCAATGTGGATTACAAGGTAATGCTGAGAGTTAATGTAGTAAATGCCTCCTGAGTGTATCGAATCCATGATGAGGTGAAAGTAATATTTAGGAAAGGATCACTCTGAAGTAAATAATAAGATTAAAAATAACAGTAACGAAGAAAGAAGGAAACTAGAATTTAACTATCTAATTTTTAGGGGTTTTAATATTAAGAAATGAAAAACAAGTAATATAATATAAGATAGAGCAAAACTAGTAGAGTTGTGAGGAACCTTAGAGTTAGTATTATGACGATGAGGAGAGAGTGTAAACAAGAAAGAAGATCGTATGGAATGCTAGTCCGTACTCGATCACGATAAATCAAAACTCTTTGCAAAACATTCAATTCAAAAGTGGTTCATAAAGGAAAACTGGAATAGTTTAACAAGTTCAAAATCAAAAGATCAATTCAATCCATCATCCTCTAATGCTAACTCTAATTTATCCTACTTAGTTACAAACCATGTTCATCATCACGTAGAAAGCATAAAGTTCAGAGATGCTCATTATATTCTACATTGTCAACTGGTTCTTCAACAACGGTCGTCGTCTCTATTGCTCCTCCTCTGCACATTGGTTCAGAATCGAAGGTTCCTCTCTCCAATGATCTCCAATGATTATGAGATATTTTGTCTTACCTTTTTTGTCCTATTTATCCCCTTGGCCTTCATTCGACACGTGTCACCTCTTTCCAGCCTAAAATCGTTCCTCTAATTCTTCTACTTCATCCTTGCCAATCATGAGCTATACATATTCCTTTTCTTTTTTGGCGTCTAGTCATCAGGCAATTCTTCATGCAAGGTCGTGACTCGTGACGCATAGTCAAGCGAGAATATGAAAACTCCCTTCTGCGAAATTCATGAAATAAGGCATAAAGCGGCACCATTTGGTTCTAAATGTATGAAATTACAAAAGTCAAGTAATGATAGGGTATGCTTGTTATAAAATGAGAATTTGACATAAAATGGGAGCTTATGCTCAAAGTAAACTATGAAAATAGTGTCAAATACGACTCAAGAAGGTATAATATTATGCATTTGATGCATCGCATCATGCGTCCTCTCTGAGCGAGACAATCTGCGCATAGACAACACCACATCATCTCTGCATGAGATGGTGTCGTCTCTGTGCGAGACGATATGCGGATAGACAACACCACATCATCTCTGCGTGAGATGGCATCGAGACGATGTTGTCTCTATTTTTGTGGCAACAAATATTTTCTTTTATGAAAAGTAAAAAAATATTGTTATATGTTTCGATAAATTTTTTATTAATCATTTTTGCGTATACAAAATTATTATTATATATTTAATATATAAATTATTTTCTATAATTCAATTACATGTCCAATAATGTTATTTTTTTTTAAAATATGGTTTTTAGCTTATTAAAATGAATAAATTAATAATTATCAAAATATATTTTGATTTTTTTGTTGAATAGCAAATGAATAATGTTCATTATTTACACAATGAATATAATTAACTATAAAATCCAAATTCGTGACAATTATATACATTTGTTGTAAAAAAAAAATAATGATTGTAGTAATAGCTATAAAATTATTTCCATGATAATAACTACTTGTGGTTAGAGTTCAATTAGTACTCACGAAAGTTGCAATAATGAACATAAAGTATAGCTATTGTCACAAACATACAATTGTGATTAATAATTCGTTGTTATAAAACATATTTATTGTTAAGTTGGGAATTGATAAATGTCTATTGGCATTCTTGATTTCCTTCTCCTTTGAGGGCCCATCTGAGTTAGGAGTATAAGCAAACAAAATTAAAATTTGAAAAAAAAACTAAATCCAACTCGGACATAAAAATCTAGCTTTTCTTTTCAATTGATTTTAATAGAAATATAAATAACTAAAATTTAATATATGCATACATAGTAGTGTTATTTTGAATCTTTTTAATATAAATATATACATATATTAAAGTACTTAATAACATTAAATTAAACATAGTAATAAAATTTGTATAAGCTATAAATAGTTATATTAAAATATATAATATATTATTGATGTTAGTTTATAGATTTTTTTGATATTATCATAAATATAAAATCAATAAAACTCTAGGACCTCAAAATACCATAAAAAGCTATAAGATATTTTAAATATAAAAATTAGTAAAAAAATATATAATATTTTTTCTCCTTGAAAAGCACTTATCACTTTCGCTCATGTCCTAATTATATGTTCATTTACTATAAAGGTAGTTTGGTTAGCCATATTTTGCACTACTGGCAAAGTTCTTTACTGTAGTTGTCTTTCCCATGCAATTTTTTCAAGTAGACATAACTGATGCATTGCATCACCCACAGAAAGTTGACTACGTCATGAAAAGTGGACTGCAGAAACGTGTGCAAGAAAGCATGGGATAGCCTCCAAAGAATAAATGAGAGAGGGAGAAAGTTTATAACAAAATGTTATAATTATATTTAAAATATATAATTAAAAATAAAATAAAATTTAAAAATAAAATCTGTATATTTAAGAAATTGGTTAAATATACAAAAGTTCAAATATAAAACTATTTTTTGTTTAAAACTATTTTATAACATTAAATAAGAGAAAAATGCTATTTAATCAGACAATTTAATATTAAAATAATTATATTATTTAAATATAATCTAATTGTAAATTTTCAGCTCTCATAAACTATCAAACATAGAAATTTCAATTCTGAATTTTAAAAACAATGTTAAGAAATGTTTATATTAAATTTCATAGTTAAAAACACTTATTAAACATGTGCAAGAGATAAATCATAATAAATATCAAATTTTATAAAAAAACTAAAAATATTAGTAATTTTAATAATTTTAAATAATCATATATATGTTTTTTCTAATAAATCTTATACCAAATGTAATTTTAATGAGTTAAAAAATGATAGTTCAATAATATGCAATAAAATATTAATTAAAAAAATTACGATGAACTAAAAAATTAGCACACAAAATGTAAATAAATAATAACAAAATATTTCTATAAAAAAATTAGCATCTATTGAATATACGATTAATATCATAAAGATAGTAAATAAAAAAAAATAAAAGTCGTTAACTAACAAATGAAATAACAATATAATAGTAGAAATAAAATATATTAGAAAATGATAAAAAAATTATACATTAAAATAACATATATTAATTTTTATATATTAAAAAACATTGAGTTACACTTAAAATAAGCATATAATAAAATAAATGTTTTATTATAAACTATTATTTTTTTAATCATTTACATCACTTTTCAAACTTCAACCAAACACATAAATTTATTTTTCAAAATTTTATTTACATTTATATAAATTACGTAAAAATAACTTTCAAAAATTTGAATCATCATATAATTTTCACTTATAATCAATTGCATTCCAAATTTTAAATTACATTAAACAACCACCCCTTAAGTGTGAAATAGAAATTATTTTATATTTATAAAGCATTTGGGGTGAAAAAAACATGAACAAGCATATAAACTAGCAAATGAGTCTTCTTGCATACAAAAGACAAGCAAATTAATGCTATGGGTTAATGTTGTCAGAATAAAAATGATTTTTATTTAGGTTACATTTACTACATTATCATTTGATATTAATTGTCAATCTAAATATTCTCTTAAAAAGATATGTCACTTATTAATTTATCGACAATATACATTATTTTTATTATGTATAAGTAATATGTCTGACAATTTTTATTATCTTATTTATTATATAAAAATATAAATAAATAATGTACAAATTTTATCAATACCTTGAACAAAATGGTTAGATTTGCACATTTATATAAATTTGATTTGAATTTCATGAACCTGGATCACAATATATATATATATATATATATATATATATATATATATAATATATATCATAAACTCATAAAATTATACACCAAACAAATAAACTTATAAAATAAATAGTATATTATTTTCAAATTTAATAATATGAAAGTATTATTATATTAAAATAATTAATAATAAATTTGTATTATTTATAATATATGAATAATCCATTATAATTAATTAATCACATTAATTAATAGAAATAATAATACAATATATTTAATGATAATAATAAAATAATAAAACTATTATATTTTATTTATTTAGTTAATATGAAAATATTGCTTTTACAGAAACACCATTATGATTTTGATTCTTTTATCAAATATGAGGAATGTGGACAACTCCACATTTATTTTCATTTGTGTCCAATGTTGTCAAAACATTTTTGTATTTAAATAATAATATGTTGAATATGATGGGTAAAATATTTATGCAGCACTATATATTACTTCGCAACCCACTTCCTCTCACATTGCATATAAATATTTTAGTGCGGACCTCTGATCATAAGTCCATACTAATAAGTTCATAGAAAAATGTGAGAGAAAATGAGTTGTTGTAATATAAAGCGTTGCACGATCCTTGCCCTCGAATCTGATTTAAATAATAATATTCTGTGTATTACTGCAAAATAATTAATTTATATTTCAATCAATATGCTTCTCATTCTTTATATTCGATATTACTATTTCTATATCTGACTTGTGAATTGATTGGATTGTAACATATTAAACTATGATTAAGAGTTGAGTGCAAAAAATCTAGAAAAATATTTATCTTAGAAGCATGTTTTTATTTTTAGGTAGGATTTGAGTCAATCATAAGACCCCTACAACTTTACAATATCACCATTTTAACAACCTTGTATGTGTTGACTCAAGTTGTTTAAACTAGGCATAATTCAAAAACTTCAATAACAACCTAATAAGCAATAACAGAGATTCAGAGTCAATTTTCTTTTCTCAATCCATCACTACCAAGAGTTACTTGCACCTAATTAATTCGGTGTCCGGATTGGACCAAATTGGCAGCTTCAACAATCCAACTTGTGGCTACTAGATCCAATAAAAATTGTGATTATAACTTGACAACACTAATATGACATGAAGAAAAGGCAATGAAAATTGGGAGGTGGATTGATTTTTATTGTTCATGCGCTTGTAGATGGTCCTATTTGCATTTGAATTATTTGTATCAAAATACTTTGTTTTTCGATATTATTGTTCGATTGATTTGAAATTTAAGTTCCTTTTATAATTTTAACATGCAAATGTGTCCAGTATTTATACAATGAAAAGAATTCATGTGCACAATTAGCAAATTCACCAAATTCATTGGAAAACTGATAGATTTAATATTCGATTAATTGAAACGAATTGTCCAATTCAATTTCGATTCTTTTAACGGAATTTTTTTTGTTAGCCGATACATATTGGCTGGTTCGATTAATTACTAAAAAAACCGATTAATAATCAATATTAACCGATAAGTGAACTAAAATTATTTTATTATTTATTGATAAATTTTGTTTTTAAGATTTATAAAAAAATAATAAACAATATTTTTCATTATTAATTTCTTAGTCTATGTCATTTATTGGATGAAATTATATATATTGTTTAATTTTATTTTATACTAACTATTTTTTATTTCATATTTGGTAATTATTTTACTTTTGAATATCTTTTTTTTATTTTTCCAAAGTACATTGATTAATTTAATATAATATATTTTACTGTTCGGATAAACGGGTGAATTCACCGAACTTAACCAAAGAATTTGGTTAATCAAAATTTTTGGGTTGAATAGTGGACAATTTTTATAACAATTCAGTTAAGTAACCGAACGACTATTGCTTGCCACTAATTAGTAAGAAAAGAAGAAGCTGACAAAGAAAAATTGTGACATGGATTTATTTTCATTTTTCATGTACTTGTAGATCGTCGTATTAATATTTGGATTATTTGTATCAAAATACTTTGTTTTTGCAGCATTTATATCCAATTGTTTTTTTAATTTTTCTTTTATAATTTTATCATGCAAATGCATCTTGTGTTTAGTTTTATGAAATAAAAAATTGTGCATATTAGATATAGTAAATTTAGAATTATTTATTTAGAAAATGGAACATATTAGCGACAAACTATTGAATCTGTAGTAAGTTTGCATACAACACAATAATTTGTAGTGGATTGTCTATTGCTAATTTGTGTTGGATAAAATCTAACACAGTTTAAGAGTGGACGATCGCACATTTGCGGAGGTACAATCAATTGGTACATGTGTTCATGAGGTTGTTTTGGCCTAGTGTTACAAGTATCATAAATGACAACACTTTTTAGGTTGGTTTGGGTCTCTTGTCGGGTTGAACATGATCGACCAGAACCCAACCATCTATAAGTTGGGTTTTGACCTAGCTTTGTCAAATATACTCGGCGACACATTTTTTTTGAAAAATAAACCTCTTTGGACTATTCAAAATTACTTTTATATTTAGAATATATTAAGTAAAATATTTTGCATCTTCGGGAAACACTTTATTTTTTGGGACAATTGATTTGTGTTAAAAATAAATACTACTCAAAGTGTTTGGGTTCATAAAATAAGAAAGAACAAAAACTAATCTGATAGTTAGACTATTAAACTCATTCCAAATTTGTCATGTTCTAAATACAACGTGTAAAATATAATCTCGTACTCATCCTTGAAGTGCATTGTACATTGGAAACTCGTATTAGGAAATTGCATCTATGAATTTGCGAATGGACTAAATTTCTTATTCATTTCGGACTAAAATTAGAAGGATTTTTAGTGGTTACTTGAATATCTAAGTACACTCTCACGTGACTATGGTTTTTGCAACATTTATGTCTCATATGCAAAGATTATTTAGCTAAAATGGGGTTACTACCCATCTTATAGCAGCACCCTCCGATCTAAGGATATGAGCCATTTGATTGTGTTCTTTCAATCTTGATCGTACTCTTGTAGTTTTCAAATAACATGCTCTTTACTTTTTTTCAAAAAAATTCCACCAAACACCTTTCCCCCAGCTTTTCCCTGAGTCAAGATCTACCCTCTCTCTCTTTCTCTCTCCATTTCTATCAACTGCCTCACCTCTCTGCCATCTCTCTCCATTTTTGTCACTCCCTCGCCTATCCGACAATCTCTCTCTATTTTGTCGTTACCTCATCACTCCATCTCTCTCTCTCTCCCTCTCTCTCTCTCTCTATATCATTCTTCATTTTTCACCGCCTCACCTCTCAATGTTTGCTCTCCTCTCTTTCTCTACTCGCATTTGCACGACGTCACTCTCTCTTTCTCTCATTGGATTTCTCATATGTATTAGTGTACTAAACTTATATCTGAGTTTCTCTCTCTCTCTCTCTCTCTCACTCACTCACTCACTCACTCAGTACTTGCTCTTTCTTGTTCTATTTGTTGGCTCTAGATTGTCGTCTCACTTCTCTAGCTCAACGAAACTATATACATTCATATTGGCCTTTTTCGTTCCATCTTTCATTTGCCTTGCATCCCCATCAAACGAATGGATTAGTCTCCTCTATATAGGTCATACACGAAGACACGAAGGAGTCAACAAACAAATTGGTTGAGTTTTGTTACTCATCACAACACACTTTCTTCTATCTATTAGGTTTTTAACCCTATGACGATCATGTTCTATTGACATTTGTTTGAGTTTTTTCCGACTCTTCACTCTTTAGACCATCGTTGATTAGGATCAAACAAGGGAAATGGAGCATAAAGAATAATCTTTGATCACTTTAGCTCAACCTTCTTGGAATAACAAACTTGAATTTGTATCATTTCTTAGTTTTTTATGTCCCTTTTAGTTCCTTGTATGATATGTAACATTTATAACTAACTTAGGGTGTGGATTTTTTTTATTGAAGGTCAATTTTTTATCATATTTCCTCATTGCGATGACAATATTACTTCACAAAAATTTTACACAAAAGGTCAAGATGTTGAACTTGGGGGACAATGTGGAAGGTATATGATGCGTTATGCCTAATTACAAAGAGTAGCATTTACCTTTTCATTTATGTTTTATTTTTTTTAAGTTTAGATTCATTTAAAACAACATGCATAATGTTGAGGATGAAGGGATTAACAAAAGATGGAAACAATAATATTTTCATAAGGCACATTTGGTAATGAGGATGAGGCATACAATTATTATAATATGTATGCTAGATATGTCAAATTTTCTTTACGAAAAGATACTAAGATATGTAAGAAAAGTGGAAATAAGTAGAAAACTTGCTTAAGGATAAAAGCGGAGTACGTGCAAAGTGACAAAACAAAAAAAGAGAAGTTAAAGATGGTGGCCTTGCTAGAATATATGTTAGTGAAAGAATGGATGTACAATAGGAGGTGAAAAAGTTTTGTAAACACACTCACCCTTTAGCTACACCATCAAAAATATCAAATATGTGTTCTCACGAAAAAAATCTCATTTTTACCCAGCGAAGATATGACAAACAAATAAAGTAGCCCTATGTTCGAATCTTACAATATCATACCTGAATCAAAAGGTACAACGACCCAGATGGGTCTTTCAACCGCCTACTCTTTCGATGAAGGGTGCAGTGCATTACAAGACAATTGGTACTATAGGGCATAGCATAGGGGATTTCGTTGATATTGAGTCGACTATAAACTATTTATCTTGCTTGAAACCGCCAGACAACTCGAGAAGGTCAAGTTAGGAAGAATTGGGTTTATGATTATATTACATAGGAGTGAATTAGGCTCATCAAGAATAGCTAAAATACTGAAGTTGTATAGGGAACCCAATGTTACTACTCTAGATTGCATTAACCACTTCAGAGTAGAAAGAGAGAATAATGTTGGCCAGGAATGTATAAGTGTGATTTCTTTGTTTAAAGATAAATAAATAAATGATGAAATTTTATTTTGTAGATCGAAACTAGATGCAGACACTTTAAGAATTTATTTTGGCAGACAATAGAGCAATGAATACTTACATGATGTTTAAAGATGTTGTTATATTTGATATGATGTATAGAACCAACAAGTTTCTCATGTCCTTTGCACCTTTCACTAGTGTCAATGATCACATACGTTCGTGTTTATTTGGTTGTGCATTACTTGTGGATGAGATCGAGGAGACATTTATTTGTTATTTGAGACTTGGTTGAATGCATACATGGGAAATATCTTAGTGTATGATTGTTAATCAAGATATCGCTATAGGAAATGCTAACTCTAAAGTTTTTCACAAACTCCACATATATTTTGTTCTTGGCATATTCATGGAAATTCAATGTGCAATCTTCAAGATTTATATGCACATTATGGTTTTAAAGCTAATTTTGATAATTGAATATGTAAATCATCAAGTGTAGATAAGGCTAAATCTTTGTCTTTTCTTGAAGGAAAAGTATGATATTTCATATGGTCACTAGTTAATGATATGTATAGTGGGCATCATGAATGGATACCTATGTATTATGAAGAGTTTTCTAGAGCAGGTATCCATGTATGACACAAATGGATGAAAATATTATGCATATTATTCTTTAACTCCAAGATTGCCTTAATTTCAAAAAATCAGCTAGAGTATCCATGTATGACACAAATGGATGAAAATATTATGCATATTATTCTTTAATTCTAAGATTGCCTTAATTTCAAAAAATCAGCTAGAGGAATATGTTGTAAGTAAATACATATTCCAAAAGGAGTATAGAAAAATAAACTCATTCTTTATAAAAAAAATATTCAAAGATACTAACCAAGTCAACTACTCAGTTTATTCGATTAAAAGAGAAGACAAAGGAAAGAATATTGTTGAATACAACCATAACAAATGAGATTCAATAAGTTTTTCCTATAAAATGTTTGAAAAAGATTGTATATTTGTACTCATCTTTTGCTTATCCTAAATAAGAAGAGACTAATGATTTTTTTTGAAGAATTTTTTGCTTCATCATTAGACTATTGATGTTTGGTATTTAAAGGAATGTAAATTTCTTTTGAAGAAATATTTGCTTCATCGTTGATAATTGATTCTTAGTATTCAAAGGAATGTAAAGTTTATGACAACGCAAACACTTTAAATAAGGGTCATTGTGTTGTGACTACACTACAAAGATGGACCTTCCAAATGAACCTTTCAAAATAAAAGATATAGGCTTGTGTTCATTTGGATATTTAAAATTTTTTGCTCCAATCATAGAAGATGTTTTGTAAAGAATTTCAGCCTATCAAGTTGTGCATGCAGCCCACCTATGTTCAACCTCAAATCTAGCAGCCCAAGTGTCAACCCACAAGGTCTTGAGTTTGTGGTACATAATCCAACCCAACTCGTGCAATTTCTAAGGTCAGACCAAAGAAGTTAGAAATAACTTAGTCCGAGTTTGAAATCTTTGTCACAAAAATATAGTTGCAAAAGCGTGTCAAAAAAGATTATAATGCTCGTTTCTTGTCCATCATTCAAGGTAAATAATTTGCTTTTTTTTATCATTTCCCCTTCCTTTGCTTAAATAAAATTGAATTTGGTTTCATTTTATTATTTTAGGTTTGGAGAACGTGTTCAAAATGTTCATAGATTTGGAGAAAAAAAAATTAAACTTGTAAGTTGTCAACATTGTTTTTTATCTAACTTTTATGGCCTATTATATAACATTTGCAAATTTCCTAGTACTAACCATTCATATTCTCCTTTTTGTAGCACTTTGTGTTCTTTTCCTAATGGTGTCATTTATAATTGCACTTGGTTTGCAACTAGCAATTCAAGGTGAGGGTTTAATTAAATGATTATTGTTTTAATCCTTGGTCGGCAACCTAGAGCCAATAAAGAGAATGGAAAAAAGTGAGTGAGTGAATAAGTGTGTGTGAGAGAGAGATGTTGTGATTCGATGGCCTCATGCGGATGAGAAATCTGGTGAGAGAAAGAGAGAGCGATATCGTGCAATTGGGGGCAGAGAGAGGAGAGAAAACTCAATGAAATGGATGAGAGAGAGAGAGAGTGAAATGGAGATATATGGCAACGAGAAAATTGAGAGTGATCGTTAAAAGTGAGGGGTGATAGAAATGGAGAAAGATCATCATAGTGATATATATATTTATATATATATATATATATATATATATAAGGGGGAAAAGGTAGGGTATGGTGGAAAAATATAAATAAAAATAAAAAGCATGTTAAGTAAAAAAAATACGCCCGGAGGGTGCTGCCGCTCATTTTACCAATTATTCTCATACATCAATCAACATGCAACTTCTAACAAATCTGTTATTATTCATGAATCAAATGATCAATGAATGTCATAATAAGATCAATATACATTATATAAAAATTATGACCCATAAGATATGTTTTATTATATGCAAAAGATGCATATTGTATTACTAATTGATATTTGAAGAATGGATCCATTGTAATTTTTTGCTTTAGTTAAAGAGATTGATAGATCACTTTCAACTAAGAGGTTAGCAAAAGTAGCTCCATAAGGTAAACAATAAGTAAATAATCGATCATTTCTCTTACACATTTGATTGTCCTAAAAAAACATTATTCATGGATCATTGATGACATTGATATTATAAATGCGCATATTATTCGTGTTATTATGAATAATAATGTTAATTATTATCATCATTTATTTGAAGTGTTACATATAGTGCGTAAAGTTTATGATATGTTACAACTCTCTTGCATTGAGTCATTATAGACAATGATTATTAATATTACTCAATAGATCAACGTCCATGATGGCAATGCATGTATATATATTAAAGTATATAATTTTACACATTACAAGTAATGAACTATGCATTATGAATAACATTTTTTAAAAGAAAATATCAAAACATGTTATGATTTTTTGTCAAATACCGATCCGACATATGTATGAGAGCTGCTTATGGGCAATTACGATAATATTTTAAATATAATTTGAATATAATCTCATACTCACCCTTGAAGCACATTGTACATTAGAAACTCATATTAGGAAAATGCATTTAGGAATTTGTGAATTGACTAAATTCCTTGCTCATTCTTGACTAGAATTAGAAGGATTGTTGTAGATGAACTTTGATATGATTTCTTGACATATCTAAGAGCATTCCCACATGATTATGTTTCTTGTGACTTCTAAGTTTCATATGCAACTACTTTTTTTCATGCATAAGCCAACCTGCAATTTTTAACAACTCTACAACAATCATACTCCAATTTCCATTATAGTTCATACACATCATAATTCTTGAAATTTCGATTCTACAACTCCCGTATTAGAATGTCCACCATCCATTGTTGATCCTATTACTTTTTCTATATTTCTGAAAGGAGGGAGGTCGTGTAACATGTCAACAACAAAGTAGAAGATGTCACAAGAAATATAGAATGCCAAGGCATCGTTATGGCTTCTGTGTTCATTATTGTCAAAAACCCCTATGTGGATTATTATTGTCTTTCACGTAAAAAAAGTCTTTTCTAGAAATGATGAGCTAGTTTGTAACCTCTTTCATTTGCCTCTTCTTTTTTTGGTCTTCAAGTCACCTAATATTTTTTCATCCAAGTTTCACCCAACATTTAATTTATTTTCACTACACGATTATTTTTTTATAGGAAAAAATTAACAATTTTAAACATTAAATGGCCTCCTTAGTCAAAACTCTCTCTCTCTCTCTCTCTCTCTATATATATATATATATATATATATATATATATATATATAGAGAGAGAGAGAGAGTGAGAGAGAGAGCAAATAACACAAGGAACACACAAAAAAGTATGTGGAATCATTGTTCATCAAACACTTAATCATCATAGAATTATTTAAATAAATGTTGATGAACTTATAGTGGTCAAGATCGCGATCTTGATCGTAAGATCATACGATCTTATGATCCTACGACAGGCATGCAATATCGATCTTTACTTAGGGATAGAATTTGTAGGATCGCTAGGATCGTATGATTCATATCATAAAATCCTACTGATCCTACAATATTATTTTAAATATATATAATTTTTTTCTTTTTTCTACTTTCTTTTAAAGAAACATAAGTTGGGATCATAAAAAAATATATTGTATTTTAAAATTTTATTTTTAAAACATACAATAAATGAAAAAAATCATAAATTTATTAAACAATATATAGTTAAAAAAAATCTTCGCATACACTATTTTAATTTTAGGTACATACATATTTTTAATTTTTTTATTTTTATCTTATAGTTATTAATAATATGTTATTGAATATTTTTATTAAGCTAAAATAATAATACATTACTTATCTTTTATTAAAATTTATTTTTTAACCATACAAATCTTTTAAAGTGATAAAAATTAATGGAAAATATCAAAACATTAAATATGACTTAATAAATCTTTGAGTATATGTATACTTTTATACATATATATTTTAAAAAAATAATTTTTATTTATAGGTAAGATCTTACGATCTTCGATAAGATTTAACGAGTTTCGATCTTATCATCCCCTTCCGATTTTAGGTAAGATCTCGATCTTAACAACTTTGGATGAATCATTATGATATTTATAACTCAAGTGATCTATTATATCTAAATTGAATAAAAATATAAGAGAAAAATGTGTTTGTAGAGCATCTCGCTCTACACGCAATGTATACCACTATTTTAATTCGTTTGATTATTCAACAACTCTTTATTAATTTATTTTATTAGTTAAATGGTTGATAATGATCATGATCATGATCATTAGATTATTCGATGCTCATGATCAAGTTTTTTAATTATTTAATTAATTCGACAAACACAAATCTTTTGCCCTTATTTATCGTTTTGAATTATCAAAGTAGTTCAACAAGCATATATTAATTCATCTTATCAATTAGACTCTAAACTTGATCATGATATATAACTATCTAATTAATCAAATGAGATGATATGCCATACGAGTGTTATACACCAAATATAGTTTTGGATATTCTGCATCCTCATTTACCTAAAAAAATATGATATCTTGAATTATGATACTACAAAATAGAATAATTTAATCTTTTGACAGCATTAATTAGTTTAAAAGAATCAACGCTGTTTTCTTGTTATGTTTGTTAAATAATAATTATTGTGACATTAATGAAATAAATTTCCCTAAATAACTCGAAAAACACAAGTAGCTTTTGAATTCGAGACTCCTTCGGTTTGCTTGTTTTTTGTTTCTCAAAAAAGTGAAACAATTTCTGAAGATATTATTTTAAATGACTAGAAAAAATATAATGAAAATAAAGCATCTTCTTTTTTCCTATAAAAATGTGATGTAAAAGTTGCAAAATGTAATTTATAGCTGAAGGATTATATTCTGTATAATTAATATTTAAATATAAAAAAAATGTTCATACTTTTGACTCCTAAAAAAACTGTTGGGCACTTAAAGCGTTGAAGTCCTAATGTACACGCTACCGTGGGCCGTGGCCGCAGCCACAATCGCAGCCGCATGGTCTGTAGTTATATATTTTTTTAACAAAAATAAAAAAAATAAATAAACCAAGCAAAATCTCCTGTTTTATAAATAAATCAAAATTTGAAAATGGAAACAAAATTTAGAAATGAATAAAGAAAGCGAAAATAAAAATTATTTTCTAAAACCAAACAAACCCAAAGTCCCTTTTTACATATTCATATAACTCATTTCATAATTAAGCTAACTTAACAAAAGATAAAGTTTTTCTATTTATATATGTGAATCACACAAATATACTTATTTCTCTGCAGTATGTTGCAAATTATATGTACAAATGTACAACGAAATCAAATGATAAATTCATCATAGAAAAAACAGACTTGCCAAATCGGAAGGCCTAGAAGACCTCTGATCTCCATTCGTTGAAGGATACATTGTTTACCGTTGAAGGTCTGAACTCGAGTGGGTTGTTCCACCCTTTCATATTGTTCTTGGACCATCTCATCTTAACATTCTCTATCTCTAGACCTGAAATGTGCTCCACCATCATCCCAGCAGTGTTATGCTTGACCAAGCCCTGACATCCAGGCCTGTAATCGTATAATCCGCCTGGATATTGCGACCATCGTTTGAAAGTCAGATTGACATTCTTCAACTTGATGTTGTGCAAAAATCCATCTGCAGCACCAGATAAGAACACTCCATTCTCTGAGACTGCTGAAATGTTGACGAAAAGGACATCAGAAATAGTTCCAGATTTGGAACTTGAATCCCTTGGGCAGCTCGTGATGTAAATCGGCTCTGCTCTACCCCACCATGAAGGATGGTAGTATCTGGTGCTCATTTTGATGTTAGAGAAGATGATACCACTGACATTTCCTGTGTATAATATGATTATAAGATAAAGCATATTCATGGAAAAAGGCAAAGTGCACTTCAGCGAGAAAATACCATCAAAATTTCATGATTCAGTCATGTTTCTGAAAAGAAACTAATTTTCAGTGACATAAAACTTATGCTGACAGAATTGACACTCATTGTAGAACAGATACTCCCAAATAAATTTGTCTATAGGAGGACTATTCCAATTAGCTTACATTTATTGGTTGCAGAATAATGACAGAAGTGCTATTTTGTTACTAACTTCAAATAATACATTGAAAGTTGTATAAAGAAGATAGGCAGCCAATTTTAGGTGCAATAACAAATTTCAGGAAATGCAGACTAATGACAGATGTATGCCCAAGAAAGAATGCCATAATGCAGCAAGAACATATTATGAGAACTTTTTCTGTGTTTTTCATTGTAAGTTACAGTCATATTTTTAAGTAGTAACTGGTAGGTAAACCTAGCTCATGCTGAGATTATTGGGACATACATATTCACAACTGTATACATTTGTAGTCCTTTACACGCCCTATTTTACTTGGTTTTCATGTTAGTGCATGATGTTTGTGACCCACTTCATGTGGCATTACTCAGAAGACATTCATGCAACTGAATAGCTCATCTGAGGGTCTACTTAAATCATTGTACTCATCATATCTCTTAATACAACTGCAGAGATAATTATAGATCATGAACAGAATTGCTACTGCTTCTTGACTCCAACCAGCAGATTAAAATACGTGTAGCATTGAGATAAAGGTCATAAGACAACCATTTGTAGGTGCATGGATACACATTTCAACTCCAGTGATCAGAAGTTTCATCCAAATATGCAATCCAATTTCAAACATCCATGAATCATGATTGAGTTGATGAATCTTTAAGAGTAGGGTTACGAGGCACTACCTCCATCACGTATCTGCATGGCCAGCCCTCTGTGCGAATCGACAATGGTGATGTTCTCGAAGAGAAGCCTCTTGAAGTCGAACCAGCTCGCGCTGCCAAGCTTGATGGCACTCGATTTGGTTCGTATCCAGCAGTTAGTCACAGTCAAGTTATATACCGGCCCTGTCGAAGACTTGGGGCAGATGGCGTCGTCCCCTGTATCTATGTGGCAGTTGGTGATGATCGTATTGTTGGAATCCTCGATGTCGATCCCATCATTGTTGGGGGTGTCGAAATCTCCATAGATTGAAACGTTGTGAATGAATATTTTGTTGCTCCTCACAAGATGCAGACTGCAAAGAACACATGCTTGTTTAGTTTTTGTGTCAGAATTATAAGTGCTGTAATAAAGGTCGCTCTTTTTAGGCTCTATGCCTGCAAAAAGAGTTAGAATGTTTTGGGGCTCCCAACCGATGATCCAACATCCGGAGCTCTATAAATAGGCGCAAAAGAAACGTCGGAGTCCGCCCCTGCCGCGCCCTGCGATCACGCCGTTGACGAAAACGCTCACCAATCAAATCCCCGCGAATCTTGCCTAGCTGTCAACAGAGTCGTTGCACTTGTTACTCCTTCTACAGCTTGCATCCGCGTTCAAAATCATCCGAGCCGTGATCACGCTCGGATGTTATGACCACGTTTGATCATCCACCAACATCCATAAGGGAAATCTAATAGAATTAGCTCTTGCTACATGCATCAAAATTAGTACACTTACCACCACAACGCTGGCTGGTTCAGAGTGATGTCGGAGACCACTACATCGGTCGAATCGAGGAAGCCGATGAGCCTCGGCCGGCACTCGTCGCCGAGGCAGTCCCCCGTCGCGTTCCAGCTCACCATCACGTTCTTCTTCGGGTCCCGGCGCACAACGAACTCAGGACCCTGGCCGTCGATCTCACCGCCTCCGGAGATCCCGACGCCGGTGGAGTTCTCCGCCAGAACCACGTACCACCGGGACCGCTGCGGCGGGTAGTCCTCCTGCTTGGTCCCGCCGAGGATCCTCGCGCCCTTCTCCACCTCCAGTACCACGCCCGAGCGGAGGAACACCGTGGCCGTGAGGTAGTCGCCGCCGGAGGGGAAAATAACGCGACCGCCGCCCGCGGCCGCGCACGCATCGATGGTCGCTTGGATGGCGGCCGTGTCGTACCGGCAGCCGTCGCCCGTGGCGCCGAAGTCGACGACGGAGAAGGTGGCGGCGCCGGCGCGTCGTTGGAGGAGAGGCACGGGATCCAGCGGGTGGGCGGCGACGGCCGAGGAGAGGAGGAAGAGGACGAGGAGCGCAGTCGCCATGGCGAGCTATCGAGTTCCGATTTGGGAATCAGTGCGAATTAGTTTTCTTTTCTTCGACGGATCTCCAGCTGACCAAAAGAAACTACTAAAAGGACTAAATGGGGCCGTTGAAAGGGAACGATATCTCATCCGATTTTGTATCGTGCATCTGATGGACGGTGGATTGATGGCCAGAACGTGACATGGAAAGTGGAGCCTCACATTTCAAGTGAGTCATCTTATCCTCTTCGATGATTTGGAATATGCATTTTTTTCTCTCCAAATAATCAAATGATGATTGAAGGAAAAATATTGTTCGCAAATTGTTGCACAACCATTTTTGAACTGTTAAATTTATGACAAGAAGGAGAAATTTTTTAATGAGGGCACTTTTAGTGTTGCTTGTCAAAAAATAATGTCATTTTTTATAAAAAAAATTAATCGTTATTTATGTATACAGAAAAGTGTTGTTATTTAAAATGTTGTTACTTTTTTATAAATGCGCTACATTTTTTTTAATATTTATTTAATTATTGCAAATTCTTTTCTTGCATAGAAATTTATAATTTTTTTGATATCCGTTCACTCGTTCTGAATTCTTATTATTCAGAATTATTAACATTTGATTAATTAAAAGTTAAATAAAAAATAAAATAATATTCTTTTAATTAAATTAAATTCAGAGCTATTAACTCTAAAAAATTACGTGACAAAACTCAACTTTGATTTTTTTTTTCAGAATATCTTGTTGTATGTATTCTCCTTAAAAGAAGGCAAATGAGTATGTATCAGAGATTATATGTATTTAAAAGCAGAATTACTGGAAGGAGCGAAAATGAATTGTTTTTCAATATTTTATGTTTGTTCCATATAATTCATGGAACTCTAAGTTTTTGCTATTTATTAAAAATAAGTGAGATCAAATGAGCTAATAAGTCATAAACCCCCAAAATATGTTTGTTTGTCAACAAATAAATGTAAAAATAACTGTACATATTATCTCACTGATTAATTAGATAATTAATAATAATGATCGATTTTGTTATTTATATATGCGCATTAAACTAATTCTACAAACTTAAATAATATATTAGACTAAAACAATCATAACTACTAAATTAATATAATAATCTGACCCTCATGATCAAATTCACTGTTTAAATAATATAATAAATTAATAAATAATTTTTTAATCAATCAACCGGATTAAAATTAGTGATGTACCTTGGGTGTAGAGCAAGATACTCTATATATTCATTTTTTCCTCAGAAGAAAATAGAAAGGGAATCAAACTGGAGTAAGTTTCTGTTCACGTTTGAATATTAATAGTTCAGGTATAACAAAACAAAAGACAAATATAATCGCACTTCAGTATTTCTATTTGATACTGTATATAGTGTTTGATCGAAAGATTGTGAGTCCCCTTGTCATCGTCGACAATTTTATCAACTAACCTTCTAAATTATCTGATATCGAGTTTGCCATAAACAATAGTATGAAAAAGGACAATTCTTTTCGTAATCTTTTTCTTTTTCAAAACTTTCGTTCAACCATTTTGTTTGTGTTATTTTAAGCTTTTCTTATCACTAAACACACAAAAAAGTCAAGGAAAAGCATTTTTTGGAATCATTTCCTTCAAAACAAAGCCTTCGATGAATCTGAAAAAAAAAGGTTTAAGAATCCTTTGGATAACTACTCAATTACGTAGAGGGCAGCTAACCAAGCTGTACATTATTTGATGGTCAACAACTTGTTGATATTAAATTTTATTAGTATCATATCAAGAAGGAACTATATGAATCATGCACGAATCAAATATTTTTTTATTATTTGTTCACAATAGTCGTTGAAGGAAAGATTGCTTGCACGCAGCCAATTTAAATTCGAACAGGGAGAAATAATGAATTTGAGTAAGACGAGAGTAAATTTGAAATCGATTTTAATGATTGCAAATTGTGATATTCTGTACTTTAATTATTTTTTAATTCATTAATTATTTCCACACTGTGATTTATTATACGTACGGTTAAAAAAGAAAAAAAAAGAAATTATTTATATTTTGAAGAAAAAAGTACAATTATTTGGATATATAGTATGAAAATTGTAACGCCCCCAAAATGCACCCCGTGGGCTTGGCCCGCGAAGACTTTTCAATGACGCTACATGGACTTTGAACATACATTTTAGGACATAATAATAATTAAAATACATTACAGCGGAAGACATAAACATGATATCATGATAATATAACTCAAGACAGCGGAAACATATAAAAATTCATAAGCATCTTGCCACATATGGGCATAAATCCATGACCTTATGTCCATAACATGAGTCTTAGGCTCATTCGACTCGAGACATAAAATAAAATAACAAGTTCATTGGATATAACCCTAATGACTTAAAGGCCTATAAGACCTAGACACGAGCATGAGCAAATCAAGCCGCCATGAGCACACCACCGTCAAATTCCTCATGCATCATCGCCTGCATGGATCCAGAAACAGGGGAGGTAGAACCCCCGATTAGAGTATGTAAAGGTCGGCATCTATCATGCAACACATATGTGTCATAACATATCATCATCATGATCATAAGTATAAACTTGAAATATAAACCATTTTAGATAACATAAGCATATGACATTTGCATGACGTAAACTTAGCATTGAACATTGCATAAATGAAACATAAATGATACTAAGCATTTTATGTTCATGATCATCATCTTTGTACATTACATCTTTACATATATCTTTACATATTAGCCATATGATCTATTTGAGTTCTATTTGACTCACATCATCATACTTTAAACATCTTGATCATAAGGCCAATTATTATCTTTGCACGAAGTCTCGGGTAACATCAGTCCTTCATAATGGCTAGCTAGGCCGACCCTCTTGTGGATTCCTAGAAGCATTCTCCCTAACGTTAACATGTGGACATCGCATCCCCGAGAGCACACTCATTATTTCTAATGAGTGGACATCACATCTCATTTGGGAGCACACCGATCAGCATACTCACTAACGCTAACGAGGAGACATCGCATCCCGGGAGCACACTCACTATTGCTAATGAGTGGACATCACATCTCATTTGGGAGCACACCGCCGCTAGTGAATAGACATGACATTCTAGATAACATACATAACTGATGCGCCTCGACTAGGTTATTCATGTTTCATCTTCACAACACATCAACCATAACAATCAATCTTGTGATTTTAACCTAATTACGACTTAGCATGCATTTCGATGTCTAAGTGTATTCCAAACTTCAAACATGGTTTGCTAACTTTCAATAGCATAAAACATAGTAAACGAATGATTTCATCAAACATTAGGAGGATAACATCATAGGAGGCATCTATAAAACGTCTTTAAAAATATCTTGAGTCATCACGGCCCGTGATGAATCCATCACGGCCATGATACTGTGTCACGGCCCGTTACAAATTCGTAAAGGCCCGTGACTACCCCCTAACGACCCGTGACATCATGTCACGGCCGTAACTTAGGGTTGCGCTGGGGAAAGTCGAGTCATCACGTCCCGTGATGAGTCTATCACGGCCGTGATACTATGTATCACAGCCCGTTACAAACCGTAACGGCCCGTGACTACCCCTCACGGCCCGTGACACCATGTCACGACCGACTTAAAAGAGTTGCGATGGGCGAGGTTCGATACAGCCGTAACGAATCTTTACGGTCGGGCTGAAATCCTCTCGGGTTGGTCGTTACGACATGGTACGGTCGGATCGAAATCCTCCCGGGATGGAAAATACGACCCGTATGATTCGTTATGACCAACATGTCACGGCCCGTAACCTTGCATCACGGCCCGTAATAACACTGTCACGACCTGTAACACCTTGTTACGGTCGTGACTTAAAAGCATTTGGCGACTTCATGTCACGACCTTGATTTCACGGCCCGTGATAATATATCACGGCCCGTGATGGGTCTCGTCACGGCCCGTGATATCATATCACGGCCCGTGATGGATGTCCTGAAACTCGTTTTCACCCTATTTAACTTCCAATTTCAAACCTTTCATACCTATGAACTTATCATTCTCAAGGGAAATCATAAATGAAGGAATTTACTACATTCTAGGGTTCTTGACATCTCAATTTAGGCACTAAAAGCATCGAATTACATTCAATTGAGTTCTAAGTTCCAACCTAGGTTTCATATGTCCGTCCTAGAGTTCATATGCATAATTTAGGGTTCATAGTTCTCAATGTCTACCACATTCAAG
>LTAE01001127.1:7890-66062 GCA_001647135.1 Pontederia paniculata | reverse complement strand
TTTGTCAAAGAAAAAGGAAACTATACATATTTAATTAAAATATAACTAATGCATATATATATATAAATATATATATATATATATATGATATATATGACATATGGTGATGACACTACAATAAAATAATGTATCTGCAGTGGAATTTTTTATCGCAAATGAGTATTTACGGCCGAATTTGTGTCCGACTTCGAATGTTCGAAAAAATGGTTATTGTAAATCAAAATGTGACAAAAATAATGTTCATCTCAAATTGAGACGATGTCAATGAGACAAACATCGTCCATATCAAATTGAGATGAACTTTGAATCTGTCTCAAATTGTGAGGGTGCCATCCATCTCAAATCGAGACACACATTGTGTTCGTCCGTCTCAATTTGCGACATACACAAAATCTATCTCTATTTGAGAGGGATTATAAATTTGCAGCAAAGAAATACATTAAAATTTGAAAAATCATTGTTTTCATTTGTGTCTTCATTATCGTCTACTAGTCTATTCATTATTTGTTTTATCATTTTTTCCATTTCCTTTTTCTTTTGTGCTCATTAAGCTTGTTCCATCTACTCTTGCAACTATTGTTGCATTTGTTGACACATTTCTATATGTTGTTGTTGTTGTTGTAATTCATCTTTTTGTTTGAGTTGGTAATCGATGTATTGTGATATCTCTTCAATTGAATAGTTTGACATAGACTTGTGTATCCTAAATAAGAATAAGTCATAGATGATCCAAATGCATACACACGAATTTTAGTTGTGCTAGTATGTTTCCTCCAAAGTTCTCGAGTTGACTTAATCTGGTGTGCCTCCCTCTTGTATTGTTTGAGCCGTATGCTCAACTTGTTTGATTTTAAAAGTTTTCTGAAATATGATTTTATTGATGCACTAAATTAGCAATAAAAAAGTTATTAAAGAAAATGTTAAATTAAATGTCATCTTGCGTATGTCTTTGCAAATTCTAAAACCCATTCGCCTTATATTTTATAATATTAGATGGATGAAGTATAACACCTTGCTTAGTAATATGCTCAACTTGTCATGTCATTTGTGAAGTTGAACCCATAGAAGAATATAATATTGTAATTTTTAGAATAAAAGATAAATAATGCATCTTTTTATTGGAATTTCATTTCTATTTCTCCTAATAATATTTGAAGATTTGTACCTCTTGTCACTACAAAAATTGTATTGCCTGAAATTAATGACTTCGTCACAAAACAACATCCATCCATTTAAAAAACAATCTATTTTTATTGACGCAATATCAAATTTAGAAATTAATCTTTTTGTTCTATAATAATTCAACAAAATTCATGCGTCTCATGGTGTCACCACCTTTAATATTTTTATAATGGCATCGAAGTAGGCATGTGATATATTATGATGATATTTGAGGCTTAACATCTGAACAACTAATGATAATTCATCACGAGTTTCACAACCCGACCATAAAGGCAGATTTGAAGCATTCGGTGATTTGTAAAATTCTTCTTCTTCTCAATGTGGTAACTCTTCATGAAATCTAATGTCACTATTTTATTGTGACAACATCAAAAACTAAGTCCTAATATTTATGAACGTCATTGTCACGTCCCGAACCCGATGCCCGGGACGCGGCAAGGGTGTTATCGATTTTCTACAATTTTGAATTCAAATTATAAAGACAACGGTTAGAAATAATTCTAACGGCTCAAAAATAATTCTAAATCTAGGATTTTCTGAAAATTTCGGCATGACTTTTGCTAAAATTAGTCCATGCGACATATACAACATGTATAATGGGCCAAGCCCGAATCATATGAACGAATATAGAACAAAAACAAATAAAAGTAAAGGGTCAAATGCCCAACAAGGAGTTCACGATACTCCGACAATACAAATAATGACTAAACAGGCACAAGAGTCCGACAAATAGGTAAAGATATATGAATATGACAAGAATAAACCAGAATATAAGTCTACACCTCTCCAAACTCTTCACATTCACACACAACCTAATTATTTTCCCTTTTTGATCCGATGAGCATGCATAAGAGCTATAACATCAATCATCGAGGAGTAATTCCTCCTCGCCTACAAAACAACAATAATAAGAGGGGTGAACATAAATGGCTCAGTGAGTGAAATAATGGATCCATAAAACATTTAAACCATCCGAAAAATAAATCCATCGGAAGAACGCACTCAAATATATATCATACATAGCTTCATATAATGAAAATACTTGCAATCAAATGCAGGAGTTAAAAAGATGCTATGTATGATCCAAATGTCTAAGTGTCATGACACCACTCGCTAATTAGGAGCACAACATCATCTACCATTGTAGATCACCTCGACCACACGATCCGTAGCTTGACCACACGAGGGAGAGCTACCACCATCGCATCCGCCATATGTAGATCACCTCAACCACACGAGCCATTGCTCGACCACATGAGGGAGAGCTACCACCATCATCCATCATATCCGCCACGAGTGAGTCAAAATAGCCCGCGCCAATCGCGCCCACAAATGACTCCATCTCGTCCTCCACGAGAGGTCAAACAGCCCGTACAGCCGTAGCTCGTGCCCACAAATGACTCTCTCGTCACCATAATACAAGATACACATCACATCATCCTCGACCTCCCGTACAGTTGTAGCTCGTGCCCGCAAATGACTCTCTCGTCACCATAATTCAACATACATCATAAGTATATCACCTTGCTCTCACGCGAGTCATCTCCTCGCTCCAACGCGAGCCACCATGCATGATCTAATGCAAATGCATGATGATGCCATAATGTCCTTTAGGATATTATTTATATTTAACAAAATAAATTTTCACACAAGATTCATAACCAACACGCAATCATATGTCGTCCGGAAATAAATTCCGAGATAAGATAATAATATCACCACATCTGAATCCATGGAAATCCTATACAAAATCCGTGAAAACATCAAAAAATCGAATCCCACATATCATGAAAATAGCTCAATAGATCATCACATCATTAACATAATCAATCAAGTGAGCTAGAGAAATGATTATAATGAACCACAACGATGTGGTGTTACTCTAGGTTTATGAAAAGTCCCACTCACCTCGGATACACTCGACCTCGTCAGGTCCTCCGTGTCCGAGTAAACCTACGATTCAAGACTTTAATCAAATATTCCATTAGATTCTATTAGTGTCTCACATATATATGGTTATATACTTAAATTATACATTTTTGAATTAATCTCGTACTCAAATCGACCATAACATATTTATTATTTACGAAATTCAGATTTGATCAACAATCATTCATGCATATAAACCTCATTGTAATAATTATATCATCATTGCATAAATACGTTATGGTATATGCTTTACTTTACAAAAATCATTTAACATGCTGTCATTTAACTCATAATCACACCTTCATAAGGAAACTACTTATTTATTCTCATGAAAATCATGTGCATCATATATCACATAACTTCTAACATCTAATTACTTTCAACTTGTATTACATTCGACATTATCATTTCTCGTAAATGTTAATTACTAATTTCTGTAATTAATACTAAACTCTCCTAATTACTTCCTTCGCATATTTATCAACCATCTTATCATATAAAATCAATTAATTAAACACGGTAACCTTAGCATCAAGTAGAGTAAATTAATCCTGTCACTTGCATAATAACATTCACATATCATTAGAAGGGAAAGAACATAGACATTCAGCCAGCACCTCACCTAAGGATAAAGGCGTCCGCGATGTCATCAAAGAATCAGATCGGACCTCTAGCATTACTCCTTTTTTTCTGTTTCCGGCAACACACTCATAAGCAACAACTCGAAGCTGTCATAACAATCGGACACATCAGACTCTAGCTGATTACACCCTATTATTGTGGTATACTGTCGACTCACCGGAAGAACACAAAAATGCCCCAAACGCATGTTGTCTGCCCCCACATTGGCGATGTATATATTCTACAATGGAGCTACTACGACAATGGACGAACATCATACCTTAAGGCTATTAACTCTACCGCTAGGGTTTGGATTCCTTACAGTCCATCGACTCCTCCGTAGAAACAATTTGGCGACTATGTGCTTGGCATCCGACGAACTCCCAATGGGGCTACACGCTGCGACACCGAGACAAACTTCAAAATCAGCACTCGACAACACATCCATTAGGTTAGACATGGATCTGATTTGGCTCACCTACAGAAATGGTGAAGAACTCTGGTGGAACACTGTCGGAATTCGTGAAGGCGTCGGAGAGGAGTCCTCACCTGAAACTTTCTACTCGTAATACTCCTTCCACAGGGCATGAAATGCCATCAAATCAGTACCAATAGCTTCGTCTTGTTGAGAGCTTTGAAACAATATATAAATTGCAGGGGTTTGGTGGCCGGATGGCGACATGACAACGGCCGGAAGATGAGGCGGTGGGGTGTGGCTGCTGTTCATGTGTGGAGGAGAAAGGGGAAAGAAAACAAGAGGGAGAAAGGGAGGGGAAGAAGAAAGATATTTTTTTGTGGTCTTTTTTTTATTGGGCCATCACAATCATCATCTTCTCATGAAGGTCGATTGAGTAAGTATTCAGTACTATAAAAAACAAGTTCTTTTCTCCAAATACGTTCCAATACCAAATTTCTATTGTCTAACATTTTTTACTATAACATTTAGACACGAATATCTAATTGTTCCTTAAGAAGAATGACAAACAAAATATACAAAATATTCAACTCCATTTATAAATTCTTGTGTAAGTCCTCTTTGCCGAGAATTGGTTCTATTCTATATCCATCGGCGATTTTTCGAAGGAAACATTTGTATGCAATAAGTTAGTTCAATCAATATATTAACACAACTAAACTAATTCATTATTAACACATATCATAAATATATAAACATATGAAATCATTACGAAGACATGAAACTAATACAAAGAAGCAAAAGTGACTAAATTAAATTGGATATCTAAAAAAATAAATTGGTGATAAAAAAAGTTGCACACAAATAATTTACAAGTAAAAAATTAGATCGCACTACGTAGAATGGTTGAAACAGCCCTTGCACGTGCGAAGGGCGAGAAGATCCCCTGCGCAGTCGCACATGGGCGATTGTGTGGTTTCGCGGACAAAGAAACTAAGAGAGTGAGAGTATGTTGTCGGAGGAGTTCGCGAGTAGCCGAAGGAGTTCGCAGGTAACTTGAGAAGAATTTTGCGCAATCGTTGGTGGGAGGAAGAATAAGGGAGTGATAGCATATAAAGAGGAGATTTTTAGGCAGTGCGACAAAAATCATCCACAAATTAATAGTACCGCCCCTTGACTATAGTCATGGGAATATGATCGCCAACTATGGCTGTATTAAACCACCACAATATGTGGCAGTCAAAACACCGTCGCAAACTATGATAGTATTTGGAAACCACTGGAATCTGCGATGGTCATAACACCGTCGCAATCTGCAGCGGCCTAGTACCGTCACAACTGAGGGAACGCTGCAAAGTGTGGCGGTTATGTAGACCTATTGCAGTTTGTAATGACTTCTTGAACCGTTGCAAATTGCAGCGGACTTACGACAAACACATTTTACTTTGCAAATTTTGAAAGATATTTGTTCGTCTCTAAATGAATTTGGACAATCTTATTTCCCATCACAACTTATGGTGAATATAATTTGTCTCACATTTCGACTCAAATTGAGAGCGATATTCAACTGCCAATAATTTTCGGTGCAACATACTTTTTTTTGTAGTGTGATATGCTCTATAAACAATTATAACTGTGTTTTTATATATTTTTAAAAAAATTAATTTTATTTTTCATAAAATATGTGTTGACTTATTTGACATATGACAATTTTATCTTGCTTGGGTTTGGCAAGATTGATTAAATTAAATTTTGTAACATTCTCTTAATCTTGAATCAACATTTTTTTATGAACGTATAAAAATGTAAGGAGTGTAGATTCACTAATGGTACATTTGGTTTAAAAGAGGTGAAAATATCACTGGTTGAGTGAGTTATGCAAGTTGCCATACCTTTCTGACTTATATTTTCCTAGAGGCTATTTTTTGTTGTTTGGATAATTGTAAGTGGAAATTCAAAGTTTCAGATGTGATATTGTGTTTGAACAGATAGAAATTATTGATTTAAAAAATGTTAGTACTTTATAATATTGTTTTCTTTTTATCCTTTAATTTATTTATGTGATTAATCTTGTAAATTTGTAATAAATATTGAAACTTTAGATTATAAATATTAAATATATAGTTTTATATTCAACCATTAATATATATTTATAAGACAATATTTCTCTTTTTTCATTTCTATTTTTATTTTTCTTATTTTATACTTTTATATGTGAGCATTAATTTTCTTCTTTATACATTATTCAATTTTCTCTCTTAATTGTTTTATTAGTACATTTATATATTTTTTTATATTTTATTTTGAACGTTCCTACTATAAAAGTTGCCAAGTGCCAGTTGATAAAATATGTTGACAAATATCTCAAAAGCCATTGGCATAGACTCACACGTCATATTCAATAAACCAAATATCGATTGGCTTGAATATTTTTATTGCCACTAGACGCTTCATCCTGATTAGCTTAAAGATTTACCATAAGTTCTTGAGTATTTTCCAACGGATAACTAGTTGTTAGCACTTAGCACGAACCAATTGTGTTTTGGAATGACTCTAGATTTATACACCCTATGACTCTCATCTCAATCCCACCCAAAGTCTACAATAATCCTTGAGTTTCACCCATATAATTAGAACTCAAGATAATATCAAATTAGTCGGGATGATATATGATATTCATCACTATTAGGGTTGGATGTATATCCGAACACTCCCAAAAATATATTAAGTAGCAAAGATTAGTTACATGTTAGCGATATCATAAACCTATACCACATTGAAACCAAGGAGATTAGACAAATTGCCTTTTAGCAATATATTATTAAGAGTTTTGCCAAGAATTCGTTTTGCAGGTGCGCAACATACTAGATTATGTGAATATTGTTTAGGATTATTTTCATTTTCTCCTTTGAATTATCGCAAAATTTTAGATCTAACTCTAAATTATAAAATCGGGTAGAAATAGATTTAAAATTTCTCGTATGACCAATTTTATCCAACAGTCTATTATCAAATTTATTGAATTATTTTAATTTATAAAATTACCACTTTACCCTATTTCACTCTCTCCTCTCTCTTTCACTCTTCTCGTCAAACTCGCTTTCTCTCTTCTCTTTCTCCCATCTCTCTCTTTTACTCTTCTTCCTCCATCCTTTCTCTCTGTCGTCTCTCCTCTCCCCCGTCGTCTCTCTCCTCTCTCGCCTACGCAATAGGCGAGCATGGGAGCTCACCTACGTGCAGGCGAGCCAGTGTGCTCGCTTGCGCGCATAGGCAAGCAAGCACACTCGCTTATGCGCAGGCAAGCCAACGCGCTTGCTTGTGCGCATAGGTGAGCAAGTACGCTCGCCTACGCGCGCAGGCGAGCAGGCACACTCGTCTACGCGCACAGGCGAACAGGCACACTCGCCTATGCGCGTAGGCGAGCAGGCACACTCGCCTACGTGCAGGCGAGCCGACAAGTTCGCTTGTGCATGCAGGCGAGCCGACGAGCTTGCCTGTGCGTGCAGGTGAGAGAGGAGAGAGATGATGGAGGGCGAGAGGACAAGAGAGGAGAGACCCCATATGGAGAAGAAGGAGAAAGAGAGAAAGAGAGGAGAATATTTTTAATTATAGAGGTAAAATAATAATTTAATAAGTAAAAATAATTTTAATAAATTTAATTCAAAACTCTTGGATGAAATTGTCGAGAAAAATTTAGACTTACTTCTGCTCGATTTTATAATTTAGGATTAGATCTCAAATTTTTCGATAATTCAAGAGAAAAAATAAAATGCACTATCATTTATAGATAAAATATTATTTAAAGAATAATATACTGATAAAATAAATATTATTGCATCGAGATAACATGTCAAAAGCCATAACATGGCACGTTTCTTACGGATGGGCGACATACTAGATTATGTAACTAATAGATTTACAACATGTAATAACTTGGAATATTTTGACAACTTCAATCACAAATATAAATATGTTAAATACTTAATTATCTTCAATCTCAAGTATACATTGTTACCCACAACAGTTGGGTGAAGCGGTAACCAATTTCTCCTACCTTAAGGAGCTTGAATTCGACTCTTTGTACGTGTCAAACTGAGAGTCTCATTTATTATAGTCAATTGTGTGATCTGAGATTAACATCAAATTAATCGGACTCGATAGTGGATCGAGACTCTAATCTGTGACTAGTGTGTCGTTAGCATCGCTTGGGTTAGAGAATCGATGTCGTTTCTCAAATACTAGGGTGGTAATAGAAAAAATATATACATATGTTACAACAACACTTAATTATTCAAACACATTATGTAACTAATTTTCATTAAGAAACCTAAACATGCATTTCAATCTTTTAAGTCCTAGTTCCTTCTCCAATGTTGACATTGACCATAATCAAATAAAATGTCAACATGAAAGCAAATGGATGAAGAAGAGTAACAGCTCTATGTACCTTTCTTTTAGCTAATTATGATTTTAATGTCTTCTTCTTTTGTTCTTATTGTGGCAACAATTGTCATTTGATTTCTATGGTTTCTTGGTGATCAAAACAAAGAAAGTGAGGTGCACATTTTGGATGAGAGAGAAAGAGTAGGATGAGAGACGGTGGGTTAAGTGAATTTCGGGGCGGGAAAGTAGGGCTCACCTCTCCTAGTTTTGGATATTAGAACTAGGGCAGTAGTTCAGCCAAATACCAATAAAATAAGTAATGTTTGTAAAACTAAATTCTAGTCAAATCATCAGATGATAAAAAATTGGTACTTTTAAGTTCCAACTTCCAATCTCACATTGGAATCAATTTTTTTTTCTAATTTTCATGATGATCTAACATTTTAAAAAATATTATTACTTTAATAATATATTAATAAATTATATTTTTAGTTTAAAATACTAATATTAAAATGAATAATATTAATAATTTATATTATTATGCTTATAGATAATATTATTAATTTATTGTAATTTTTATAATATTTCTTTAATTAAAAAGTTCTATGTCAATAATTCAAAATTTAATATTAGTCTTTTAGCTTTTATTTTTTAATTTTACATTTCTTTTTTTTCTTAACTATATTTTGTGCATTATACTTTTATATTATGTTAATTTTTTAATTAGCTCATCCTTCTAATTAAGTTACTTGATTAAAATATTAATACACTAAGTTATATTATTATATTTAATTAAGATATTATTTGACACTACTCTGTTTGTTTGTTTATTTTAATTTTTGTTTTTACGTTGTTCCTTTTTTACGTTACATTTTCGTTGCTCCTTTTCAATTTTAAATATTTATACTATCTTAACTATTTTTTGGTATTAATGTGTTTTTTAGCTTATCCTTAATCAAATATTAAAAGTTTTGTTTAGTACATGAAGTTATTATTTGATATAATATTACTTTAAATTATATTTTCTTATTTAAATGAGTAAATAATAATTATTAGTAGTAGTATTTTAAATCAACTTTATATTATTAATTATTATAGTAATTGTATAAAATAAATAATAATTAATTATCGTAATTATATATTTAATTTAATATTTTTCATTTTTTTAGAAAGTAAAGTTATTTTTTAATTTTAGAAGCCGTCCAAACATTCATCGACTTAAAATATTCAATCAATTTTTAAATTTTTAATCATTATAATTTTTATTCAAACATTCGCATGGTTAAGGTATTGTGACATTCTCAACCATCCGCTTTGTTAGAGTCTCCTCTTTTTTTCATGTGCAAGTTTTTTTATTACATAATGGTTACTTTCGTATTTTTTTTTCTACTTTTATTTTAACTTATCCTCCATCCAATCATAGATATTGACTTTTAAGCTATTTTTTCTAAAAAAAATAATTTCTTCAAAATTCTTTTATTCATTTTTATGTCAATTAATATTTTTTTCGTAAATTCAAAATGACAAAAATATTGAATACAATATTTTTAATTTTTTTCCAAACAAGAGGAAAATATTTTTTTGGATAATATATTAATACTAATGGTTTGTAGATTATTTTTTTAGTGTCGTTTGGTATAATTTTTTTTTATAATGCCAGGAGTTTAAAACTATACCAAATAATTCGACTTAAAAATGATTAAATAAACAAAATACAATGCTTTTAGACCTCTTTCGACTTACCTTATAAGTAGATCAAGATTGCCCTTATAAGTACGGTTGAGCGCACAAACAATTTGTTACCTCTTGTTATTTTCTTATGTAATATATATCATATATAAAATAACATTTTTCAACAAATTAATTAGTCTAACAAATCTTATTATATTTAAATAAGTTTCCATTTAACTGAATATTTTATTTATTATTATTATTATTATTATTATTATTATTATTATTATCAAAATAAACTCTATTACATGAACATTCAATGGTTTAAAAGTAAAATTTTCATTTTCTAAAACTTTTTAGTTTTCTTTTTTTAAAAATATAATATGAATTAATATAATTCTAAGAATAGTTAGATAAAATAATCAAAAAATTCATTCCCCATCCCATCGATACACATAACTCTTACCATTATTTAACAATGTCGAGAAAATAAATAATCTTAAGTCCATCCGCCTGCGTCAATATTATAATAAAAAATATACATAATCAGTCATGCAGTTATGATTTGATTCTCACATAATCAAAAATTAAAATTTTCTTTAACCGCTTTCAATCTCATATCTACAAATTTTCTAATATCAAATAAAAAAAACTCAAAAAAAAAAAAAACGTTTCTCCAATCCAACAACAATTTTGTAGTCATTTCATCGTGCTGTAGGAGGAGAAAAAGGAGAGGGGAGTAATTGCATTTTTGTCATTTTGGTGTGATTGTGGAGGAGAAGAGAAGGATGACGGCTTCGAGTATATGGGTCATTAGATGGCTCAACTTTCTTTCCATGGTAATCCTTGTCTTTATTGCCACTTCTCCATTCCTCTCGTATTTCTTTTAATACGATTTTTTTTATCTTCATAATCTAAATGGCTATCCGAAAAAGCATGATCCGTTTACTTCCTTATTCGTTTTGTTCATATATGTTCAAAAAAGTGGAGCCTGTTGTAGATGATTGTTTTTTTTTCCAAAATCAGTGATGCAGTATACCCAACCTTAATACAATATTAATTAAAATTGGGTATATGTTTAGGGGAAAATGAGCTTGTACTTCGAATGTGAGTATGAGAGAAGAAGGAATCATCTCACCTTGCTTAATTTAGAGCTTAAAAAATTAAGGGGTCGTTTGGTTTGGGAATAAGACCAAGATTAAGGTCTTATTCCCCATATTTGAACCAAACACCCATTTAATTCATTTGGTAGGGTCCACAACATTTATTGTGCAGAGAATAAAAAACTAGAGATAGATATATTCCATCTTTCATACGGATTAAGCTTATTCCAGGTGGATTAAGAAAGTGAGACTATTTCGTGGATTAAAAAAAGTTAGTCCATCTATAGTAGCTTTATAACCAAACGACCCCTAAAGAAAGAGAGAAGAAATACTGTGCTCTCTAGTTTGGTTCTCATATTTTTTTTTCCTCTGCGCTAAGAGTTTATTTGAATTATAGTATTAGAGAAATAAAGTCAAGATTATATTATATTTGAATAAAAAATTATAAAAGTCATAAAAAATTTGAAAGGAGTCATATCTTCGTACTTTAAATTTTTCGTTCCACTAAATTTATGAAATTAAAGTGGATGAATCTTTTTAAACATTTTTTTTAAATAACCTTTTATATTAATGCCCTAATTTGATTTGTAGTATATGATCATTTGACTTGAGTTCATTTATTAATTTATCTTTTTTATTTTTTTTAGAATTATTTATTTAGTTTATATTTATTCATATTTATTTTTTTTCATGTTAATTTTTTGTATAATATTTTAAGTCTATTAAATGCCATCATAATTTACTTATATTTTATATTTTAGTCAATTAAAAATATAATAATATTATATTTATTAAAGTTCATAAACGAAGATACGTAGTAAAGAATAAAAACATTTTTTTCAAATTATCTAACAAAAACGTGATTTAATTTAATTTATTTATTGTCATAATTTTTATTTAAATATGAGTTTAATAATAATGCATCACACTCTACTCCCTTATCTAAGTATCTAACACTTTACTATATAATCTCGCTTCTTCATTAATTAATTTCTAAATAAAATCTAATGATGGGAATAGATTGTAAAAAAGAAGTAGGGAAGACAGATCATATTCGCATTTTAGAGATTAGAGGAAGGGAAATCAAGAAATACGACGACTAAAATGACTCTTCTACAGTCTACATCCAGGTACAAGCTCCAAAGTGTCCACTTATTTTCTTTAACAGATAATATTCATTTAAATGATTAGGAAGTAAGGAATTTGATATTTTAATATATATATATATATTATATTCTAAAGTTTTTATGCTTTATTATCTCATTTTAAGTCTTATATGTTGTAGTAAGATCATGACATAGTTATATTATTAATTATCATATTTATCTTATTAAATTTTAATTTATATATGATTTATATTATATTTATTTAATAGATATCGCAGTATCTGTATCCTAAATTTTTAAAAATTGACCTACTTCGCCCCCTACCGACTACTGGTACACAAGCTACCCCTCTCCAAGAACGACGTCGCTGGGAGCATCCCTCCCTCCGTCGGCTACTTCAGACATCATCTGCAGCTTTTGCTGATTTCTCTGACAACAAGCTCTCTGGATTGCTTCCAGATTGTCCAACAAAATATCTGCATTCTTTGCTCTACCTATCGGTCTCCAACAACAACTTAAGAAGAGGAATCCCGGATCACATTGTTCCGAATCAGGTTTGGTGTCATTTCGTGTCAGCAACAATGAATAGTTAAGAGCCTCTTGTTTATCACACCGGGTACGTCCACGTGAGCTTAGGAGAATTGAAGTATTATTCAACGACATCTAACTCTTACGCACGGAAAGGGAGGGTTCGGGGGGCACCGCCCCCCGACGGGGGTTCCGCTGCCCGGTCAGCGGACGACTTTCCCGCTTGCCGGTGAGCGGGCGGGGGTTCGGGGACAGCGCCCTCGAAACCTAAACGGGTTTGAACTTTTATTTAAGCTGACCCGTAGGGTGGAGATTAAGAGATTTACTATTTGTTAGAGTTTTGGACCCATATATATATATTGCTTTTATTTCAAACTTGATGTTGAGTGGTTGTAACGAAAAACAAGAATATAATGAAATCTCTTTGCAGGACGTAGCCCTCTCAAAAGGATGAATCTGGATAAATCTGTGTGTTCTCTATTTTTCTGTGTTTTCTCTCTGGTCGTTCTCGAATTTTCCCATCACCGCATCCTTGAGCAGATGCAGCAACCTCACCACTCTGGACATGACTGCCAACAGGTTCAGTGGAAGCCTGGGGAAAGAAGCCTGTCGAGATCGAAGATTCCTAAACTGAAATCTAACATGTTCTCAGGTGAAATCCCACCAGAACTATCACAGCTTAAAGATCTTCAAATCTAGGATCTTTCCGACAATCAGCTCTTTGGAAGCTTGTCCAGGAGCTTCTGCGACTTTGCAGCCATGCAAGTTCCGGCTTTTGCTCACGACTACTCAGTGAATGCCCAAATTCCTTATGTTGCATCCCTCCACTTTTCAATGGTGTTGAGTTCGAAGGGGAGTGAGGAGAGTACGATCAGCTAATGATGTGCCAATCAGCATGGACCTGTCAGGAAACAGGTTAACTGGAGATATACCTTAAGAAATTGCTGACCTTGTTGGATTAGAGAACTTGGATCTATCAGGTAACCATCGACATTGGCAAGATGTCAAGATTGTCCTCCCTCGATCTGTCTAAAAGTAATCTGACAGGAGAGCTACCAGTCAGTTTATCCAGCTTGAGCTCCCTGAGTGTGTTAAATTTTTCCTACAACAACAACTCAGGTGCAATCCCTTCCCGGCGGCCAAATGAACACCTTTGGGGATCCTTCCATTTACACTGGAAACAGGTTTCTTTGTGGCTTCCCTCTTGATGGCAGATGCTAAGATGATGAAACTGCACCAATGCATACCAGCATAGATGAAGAGGATGGAATTGAATGGATTTGTGCTGGCATTGGCAACAGGGTTTGCAACTGGAATTATTCAAAGAAAGTTGGAGAGAAGCTTTCTTTTTCTTTATGGACAAGATAAATGACAGTGTCATGGGTCATGATGCCTTTTCGTCTAGCAAAAGAGTCTAAGGGGTAAACTTGGCGCCTTTTCTCTTAGTAACAATCTTTTTTTGAGAGGTTAAACTTGGCAAACATGAGTGACATTAAAAATTTAGGAATGAGAATAAGACCACCCATTAAGTATTGTTCTTTGATTCATCTTTGAAGATGAATGTAGCATTGATCTCCTTATCTTTGTCTTGACTTAAAAAAAAATACAAAAATGGGAGTCTTTTTGTTCATTTCATAATAAATAATTATATTGAATATAAACTACATTCTCATGATCCAAAAAAATTACAAACTACAACTCCTTTCATTTTAAATTATTGATCAAGAAATTCGGAAAAGTATATGTAACTTGGACAAAAATAATTTTGACTTGAAGTTCTTATTCTAAAATTGGTTATTCAGATAGTAGGAATAGCAGTCATCTGTTTTGGGATCTGGATGAGTACACAACACGATGATTGCCGAAAGTCGCTAATGCTCCCTGCATTTGCTCTTGGTGGTGTGATCCTTATTATGTAAGCATTTTCATGAATATTTATGTTATGGATTCTGATCTTGGTAACTGCCTTTGCATTATACATAACTATATGGAACATGTATCTATGAACTTTCAGATCCTTCATCGGTTTTCTTGGATCATGGAAGAAGGTCATCCTACTCCTATGGCTGGTATCCTTTTTTTTTAAATCTTTATTCTTTTAATCTGGCCAGTGTTTTGGGTTTAGTTGTTGGACCTTGACTTTTGCATCTCAGTATCTTTTCCTGTTGTTCATCATTTTGGCGGCGATCTTGGGCATCACTATTTTGATGTAAGTATGAAATGTTTAAATCTATCTCCTTTTAGAAGAGAAAAGATGCTAAATGTTCTTTTAGTTTGAACTCATAAACTGTAACAACTAGTGATTCCCTTTCTCTCTCTCTTTTTTTTTTACTTCATTTCATATTCTCATAGCTTTGCTGATTGGATGATGCATATTTATTTTATATTTGAAGTGTGCTTTAATTATGTTCATAAATGAATTATTTGATTGTATAAGCCGAAAGTGTTGATGCATTTTATTACATATTTGACTAAGCGAGGGATCAAATGGTATAGTTCATTTGTTGGTAGCTTGGAGGATTACAAACATGATATTGTTTTCCAGTTAGCTATTTTTTCATTAATTGCGACTTCATCAATCTTATTGATTAGTGTATCTGTTGTATTTGCTTCTCCTAATGGTTGGTCAAGTAACAAAAATATTGTATTTTCCGGTACATCATTATGGATTGGATTAGTTTTTCTGGTAGGTATTCTTAATTCTCTTATCTGTTAAACTTTAGTGTTAATTTGTAACTTTGTATGTATTATATATAAATGGCTGCCTATAAACAAATGAATTTGTTTTGCAAGTATACTTGTCCTCTTCCATAATATGTATGTCTGTTTTCCCTTCTGAATATAATGTTGAAGATTCATGTTGTATTCATTTTGGTTGTAGGTTCATTATAACAAATAAAGAGACAGGTCATACCGTATCTGGTTTGAGGTAAGGAAGTCAAAATGTGAGACATGATCAAAAGCTTTAAGTAATGTGAAATACATAGCTATGTTTTACATATAATTATCTTTTCGAAGAAGAGATTCCCTTGGAAGTCATTGCAAAACATTTGTGCTAATATATTTAAACTCGACAAATAATCTTGGAAACTTGACCCATCATATTGGTGATCTTTCTCCCAACCTTCTCCCTCTTCGTTTCTTTTGATCTATCTACCTTAGGAAATTATAGTTATATAACTAAGTTTCACATCATATTGTTTCTTTTCTTACTCTTATATTCCTTCTGCAGTCCATTCTGTTGAAATGACCAACATTGTTTATATTAAACTTGTATTTAGATTCAAGGAGTATCATCTTGAAGATTACAATTCCTGGATCATTAAGCAAGTGAGGTTACTCGCTTTTACATGACAAATATATCATTCATTTCTCTGTTTCTTTTTTCTTGAACTGAATCCATGCATCATGCTATGTTTTATCTGGTTTTGGAAGCTCAATAATACTGAAAATTGGAGCCACTTTAGAAGTTGTCTTGTTAAGCTTGATGGTTGCGATAATTTGCCAAAGAGATATAAGGTTAGTTCTTTCATCGACTTCGATGAAATATTATAATTTGTGATGCCATTTCATAGTGACCGAACAATAATTATCACATACCTCTTGATATTAATCAGAATCTAAAGGAGTATAAGTTAGCAGAGCTTGGTCCCATTGAGGCTGGTTGCTGCAGACCGCCATCAGTGTAAGTGAAACTTGTTCTTTTCCTTTTTTGCTTGTTGATGTTATTCTAAAAATGTTATATCTTTTACCCATTTTAATTTTCTGGATACCCAAATATTCAATATCTCAACTAATCAAAGCCTCCAAATGTGTGTTTACATGAACTACTGTTTCCAAAAAAATTTCATTCGTCACTTGTGTTTAAAGCCAATTTTAATAAGGGCGCCATAAAATCAACGGTAACTTGTTTTATATATTATCATCATTCATGTCTTTTTTGCAGCAATAGTAAACCAAATCATGAGCCAAGAAGACTGGCTGAAGTTAATTTTTTAACTTGATAAAATAGTTACACAAATAATAAGAAGCTAATGAAAAAATATGATTATGAGAAATCATTTCAAAGTGGCATAGAAGTAAAACTATATCTGAGTATTTATCATCATCTGTTTAACTGTTCACATAATTATCAATGATGATCTTAAAGGTTCATGCACCTTTTTCCATTATATTTGTGCCTTGTGCTACTATATGAACAAATTATTGCTAAGCCATACATAAAGTATTGATTTTATTTGCTAGATTATATTTTTTATCTTCTTTGCATTGATCTCACCACCTTTTTTTTTCTATTTTCAGGTGTGGATATCCTGTATTAAATACTTCTTACTATAACTTGAGACATCATTCTGCAAGCAAAAATAAGGACTGTGAAATCTATAAAAATGCACAAGACATCAAGTGCTATAATTGTGATTCCTGCAAGCAAGTTCTTAACTTGCTAAGATATTCTTGTCCTTAAATATTATACTTGCCGCGTATTATAAATTAATCTTCAATTGTTTTTTATTTTTGTTTCAGGGCTGGAGTTGTCCAATACATAAAAGCAAAGTGGAAACTTGTTGCAATTGTTAATGTTGTCCTCTTTGTCATTTTGGTAAGCCCCCCGGGTTCCTGGAATATATTCTTGAAAAATGTAGACCAATATCAGATGTATTATAGTGCTTTTATATGAATTCAAAATCTTATATTTCTTGACCTTTTTGGTAGATGTTCCTTAATATTCAGCACATAAAAATCTTAACTTGCTCATTTTTCTCTGTTTTTTTTTGTGGATTTAGTTATTCGTATTCTTCATTGGCTGCTCTGCGAGAAGCAGAGTGATGGAGAGTCGTAGAGGTGGATGAGTCCATTTCTTTTACTTGCTCTGCAATGGAAGAAAAGTGACAGTTTGAACGATTGAGCTCTAAAGTTTGGCCGTCGTGCATGAACTATTGAGGCTTACTTCACAGCATTTGCCATCATAAATTTGGTCTTTTTTTTTCCCGGTTTGTGCCGAAAGGTCTGTTAACGAACTAGTTAACTCTTTCAATTAGTTGAATCAATTTGTTCATCTTTTACATTTTGTGATCATTTGGCAAACGAGGAAAGCAGCAGCAGGCAAAGAAACTGTTTCTTTCTCCATTCAGTTTTCTGTTAGTAGACATTCCATTCTTAAGACAACTATGAATATTTTTGGAATTAAAAGTAAAGAGAGGAAGATTCCAAGACTAAATTTGAGTCGAAATCAGATGATCATGCCAAGAAGAAAACATTGTTGAGGAAAGGGAAACAAAGTTTGCATCATGACATGACAAGAAGAAAATTTTGCTTTCATCCATCCAACATAAAGTTTGCTGGAAGAAAATAAACATAAGCGAATCCATATCTTGATTGCCTTCGATGTTTCAAGATTTGGCAATGCAAGAGCATCTAGAAGTTCACAACTGATCATTCCTTTTAGCAGATTTTTCTTCATTCAACTCAAAGTTAGGTAGCAAAGGTTTCTGGAACATGGAATGGAGGAATCCAAAGTTTCTGGATCAAAATTTGGATGTTCCAGCAAGTTTGGAAATGACACCAATTATTTTGTGTGCATGGGCTTTGGAGAAAATTGAACTGCATGAACTTGACTTTTTCTTGAATAATGTTGATCTCATACTTGAAATGTATCAACCCGTCAAATTCTTACGCAACGGAAGCATACCATAACTGAAACGATAAGACATTTAGCAAAACTCGAGGTAGAGCTCCGCTCTTAAAATATGATCCGGAGTTCTGCTTTTTACTTGAAGTCATGTTTCACGAGCATCTCTTTGAACCGTTAATTTGTTTATTTTACAGCAAACATGATAATCACTTAATCTAGGAATTCAAAATTATATTGAATTTGCAACCAAAAGATCACATTCCACCTGCTCAAAACAAAGCAATGTTAGAATTACTAACTCAGGACATGAAGTATAAGGAATACGAATATGGGTTGTTGGCACTATGTGTCCTATTTTGTTGTCGTTGATTTTAAACATATCTTTTTTTTTCTAAAAAATAACGCTTAAAGATAACCATCTCTCTTAACAATAACTCTTCCAAGATTTAATCTTATAGGTCTGTCATTATCAATGTTTTCATAATCGGACCGGAGATCGAATCGGACGTCCAACTGGATCGCGGTTCGATCGGATTCAACCGAATTGAATCGAATTTTATTAAAATAATATTATTTATAATATATATAGTACTACTAATGTTATATAATATATAAAAATATAATAATACCTACTAAAAATTAGATATAATATAAACTTGTATTTATTGTATGATTATTAATTATGGTGATTGATATATTAATATTTTTTATTTATTATTTTATAACAATAATGATCTCTTATTATTTTAGTTTACTTTGAATCACTTTTATTTTTTTATTTCACTTTATTTTATTTCTTTTTACCTCTTTTTTTTAAATTTTCCTATCAATTATTTTCCTATATTTATTTTATCTTTGTATTTTCATTTTTGTTAGTGTTTCTATTTTTTTTTCTTTTTTATTTTGATTTCTTCCACTATTATTAACTTTCTTTTTATTTTACTTGGAAGTATTTTATTTTCATGTCTTATGTTTTTTTTCCTTTTTCCTTATCTACTTTCCTCTCACTTATTTCATATTTTAAATTTTATTTTTGTCAGTTATGTTCCTTTTATAAATTGCTTACTTAAAAATAATACGACTAATATTATTAGTATTATACGAATAAGTCATGTTAATTATTTTATTCAATTTATTGTTAACTTTCCTATTATTTTATTTATCTTTCATTTATTATTATACCTTTCCTATTATTTTATTTATCTTTCATTTATTACTATACCTTTCCTATTTCTAGTTTCCATTTTTTCCTTATTTATTTTCCTTCCATAAATTTTTTTATTTTCAATTTTGCATTTCCTAATTAATTTCAATTACTTTCCTTTTGTCAAAGAAAAACTTTCCATTTTAACAGATTTTCACTTTAATTTGATTTTTCTTTCAAACTTATAATTAATCCCGGTTTTTGACTGGTTCACCTATTTTTCCGGTTCGATCGCTTTTTGCCTGGTTCAACATCAACTCTGTTTTGTGACTAAAACCGGACCGAATCAAACGTCGGTTCGCGGTTGAACCGGTTGAACCGACCGGTCCGGTCCAGTTTTGATAACATTGGTCATTATCCGGGATCTCATTCAAACAAATAAACTATTTGTACTTCCTAAGGGGGCATTTGGTATGAGGTAATCCAGATAGATTACCGGTTATTTAATTTAAATTTCTCAGGGCCCACTATATTATCACGTTTGGCTGCAACAGATTATCGGTAATTTTTACTTCTCTGGTAATCTGAATTACCACCTTACTGGTAACGAAGATAGCACCCATGGGGGGTGTCTTTTCAGATTACCAGCAAGATGACATGCATTTTGACAAAATTATCCCTCCAACTGAATTTTAAAAATATTTATATTTTATTACAAAATAATAGTGTTCAACATTATCTTCTTTTTTTTAATTATTTTACGACTGGTTGATAATATAAACTCATATTTTGACCTAACTCACTTTTTTTATTTTTTTATATTTATTTTAATTCAACAATTTTGAAGGATATTTTAGTAATTTTTTGTTTCATAATTTAAATTATAATTTGTGTTATTGCTACTTACCAAACACTATATATAATATTACCGGTAATTTATAAAGTGATAATCTATTTTAGTGGTGATCTAAATTATCGGTTAACAAAAATTGGGAATGCGCCAAACTGCCTCTTAGTCAACAAAACATTTCTTTTGGGTTCTCTGAACCCCAAGCCCTATCAAGATAGACAAATCTTGATTGATTTTGGTAAGGCTCCACATATTTGGAGATCCTCAAATTGTGGTGCTAGGACATTCTTTATTCTTTTGATAATAGAATGATTAATTTTTTACTTTTTTTAATTTAATATTTTATGTTGATGTTGTTCAATCAGAAAATGATGCGAGAATATTTTTCAGCCAGAAGAAAGCCAATGCATTCTTCTTCTCCTTTGGTCATACACAATAGACTTTGGTCCCCATATTCCTATCTTTGGAATTTTACATAAGAAAGAATGTAAAAGGTGTTCAAACTTCAAACTAAAAAAAGTAACAATCCATTGAGGCCACAGAAGCCACAAATGTCTGGGAAATGGAGAACCAGTGTTGTGTTCTACTTCTATAGGAGAGTTGCAGACACGCCATGGCGATGACCACAACACTGTTCTTCTTCTAATTGTCCAAGGTCCAAATGAGGGGCAAACAATGTGCAAATGTGCTTCCATGGTGGTCCTTGTGGTGGTGCCACTGTCATTGCTCTTGCGGGTGCTTCTACTTTCCATGTCATATCCAGATGGTAGTTTCCCATGCTCTTTTGATGCTGAAAAGTATATGTTCATTATCGAATAATTTTTCATCTTTTCCGAGGTTTGTTGCTTGAATAATCTCTCAACTTAACTTAGACTTGTTTTGATGAAAATAAATTGTTAAGATAAATGAACCCTTAAAAGAATAAACTCTAGAAAGTAATTCATTTTATTTGTTTGATAAATAATTTTAAATATAAAAAAATTTGTAGAGTGATAGCCTTTTTTTCGTCAAAAGTCAAATGCTTTGACAATTCATCTTTAAAAAAATAAAGCAATATAATTTTGAATCAGAACAAGGCTATTCTCGACAAACTACTCACGCTTTTTATCGCGTTTCATTTAGAGTTTTCTTGAAAAATATTTTTACGTTGTTTGGACTTTTTTTAGTTATCAAATAGTGAAAATTGAGGATTTTTTTAAAATAATATTTTAATTAAAATAAATTGAGCCTTAATTTCTCTTCACAATTCCTCAAACAAGCTTTAACATGTTCACTTAGGTTTAGGATGCATGTATGTATGATATATAAAATACACATATTCTGTTAGATTTATATAATATTTTTTAATGTGCACTGTTTGATATGTCTTTAAAATAACATATAAGATAACATATAGCGTGTCAACTAATTAAGTTAATAAATATAATAAATAACAACGATAATTGATTGATATTCATTTTGAGACACTAAAAAATCAATATGTAAGATTAATTATTAGCATGTTAAAATTTATTTTTAAATATATTATTTAAAATTTTTATTATTAATTACTATTTGTGTGATACACTTATTCTTTATTCCATGTGACAACTTTGTTACTTACTATTATTTTATTAATTTATAAATGTTTGGTTTAGAAAAAAAACACCCACAAATGAATTATTAAAATAATAAAAAGGGTTATTTTAATTTAGGGTAGATGATTCAAACTTTTAAATAATTCTTTATATTATTTCTAGTCATTTTACGTTGATTGATTAATTCAAATTATATTTGTCAAATAATTTTATTCAATTCAGTAATTAAATTACTAAAATCTAATCTTAAATCGTTATGCACTAATTAAATAACTATCTACTAACTATTCATATTTTTTTTCATTTTCTATTTCTACTCTTTTTCAATGATGTCACTTGTAAGTGCATGATTTACATCACTAGATGAAGCTAAGTACAGGTCGGGGCCGCGGCGCCTAACTTTTAAATGAAACATACTAATATGTATTTATTTTAATTATTCTACGATACATGTTATTATGTATTTTTTTATTAATTTTTTAATTACATCATAATTCAGTTCTTACACATAAGTAGGATATTAAATTAACATAGCCCTAATAATAACAAAAATAATAAAAATAATAAAAAATAAATTTAACAAGAAGATTAAAGTATATTCTCTAAGACATGATTTGGTTCAGGAATAAATTCTGAAATATCTTTTCTATTCCAGAATTATATTGGGAGTGCTTGGTTGGAGAAGAAATGTGAGAACTGTCGGATCAATGATTTTACTGCTCTGGTGACCCAACTAAACAGCTCTCGATTAAGAACAAAGAGGGAGAAAAAAATGGTGTAAAGAAGTAACCTAATAGTTTTTTTTTCATTTTTTAACTTTTTGTTAATAATTAAATAATTTACACATATTTAAGTAAAATAATTAATTGATTATTATTATATTTTACGTAGTGATGGTACATTTACAAAAAAAAATATCATTAAGATTATCTCATGATTGTTTAATCTTTTTATATTATTTATTTTTTTAACTTTAAATTAGTGTTATCGTTATATTTAATAATATATTATGTTCATTTAAGTACATGTCTTATATGAATATAATTATATAGTAAATAGTCTAAAAGTAATAATAAGATATTATTATTATTAATTATTATTTTAATGATTATTTTTAATATATTTGTTTATTTTTTTAAATTTTAACAAAAAAAATTACACAAAATAAAATTATTCTTACACACACTTATTCCTAATTCAAGGATACTAAGTTCTCGTACCAAATGATCAATTATCAAACAAACAAATTGAAACTCAAATATTAAATTATAAGAAAATTCTTATACGTACTTAAAATGTTTTTATCACTTTATCATTTATCATTTATCATTTATCATATAAGGTTCTCGTTTCTGCCCCCTCCCATATTATGAACTTTTGAATGCTTCATTTTGTCAATTAACGTGGTAACAAAATTGATCGAGCTCCACTTTTGACCATGCAAAGACATGAACTGCAAATGACAGAAAAAAATTGAAATTGGTATCCTATCTAAGGAATTGAAACGCAGAAGAAATAATTAATCTAATTAAGTTTAATAGCAAAGATATGAGCACTAAGGATAATAAGGTTTGACAAAAGATTGCAAGAAAATTTATGATAGAAAGATCACAAGAAAGATTAAGGTTGAATCTAACAAGTAATAATAAAAAAATATATGTTGACCTCTCTTCTTGTATGTGCAAGTCCTACCTTGTGGTCATGAAGAAGCCATGCAAATGTTCTACAAACTCAAGCACAAAGTTCATAGTTGACTCTTTCACCCTTTGCTTCCCCCTCTATAAATTTTCTTCCAAACTCAAGCATTAATCAACCACATGGTCATCTTGTTTTCCTCCCTCTGTGCTTGATTTAACACAGTGTTAGCACACCTCAATTTGCTTCGACGTGCAATGGCCGACGGTGGAGGAGACGACGGCAGCCGATCCCTGGAGGAGACGCCGACGTGGGCGGTCTCCGTGGTTTGCCTGATTCTGGTCATCATCTCTGTATTTATCGAGCATATTATCCACCTCATAGACAAGGTGCGAACAAATTTAATCAGCTCTTTTGATCAAAATTTATCTTGTAATTAACAAGTCTTTACGAGTTGCTTCTTGTTCCTGCTTGCTGCAGTGGTTGACTAAGCACAACAAACGAGCGCTCTATGAAGCACTTGAAAAGATCAAATCTGGTAAGCATAAAGCCTTACATATCAAACCTGAGAAGGTTGAACACTGTCTAGTACTTAATTTGCACTACGTAAACTTTTGTGGGGACATTAGATTACTTTTCTGCATGGCTGTGCATGAAATCTTTTGTCTCTTGCTTTTTAATGTTTTATCAGAATTACTTTGCCTTTTAGAAGAATTGAGTGATTTGATCATGTCGTTTCTGGTTTCAATCAAATATGGGACAGAACTGATGCTGCTGGGATTCATATCCTTGCTCCTGACCGTTGGTCAGACCCCCATATCCAAGATATGCGTGTCCAAGGGCGTGGGGGATTCATGGCACCCATGCAGACGTGAGGAGGGAGATGACCTGAAGAGCTCCGATGGCCTCCAAGATCAGAAATCAGTTAATGTTGTCAGCGGAGTTGGCCGCAGGCTCCTGCAGAATGTTGAAACCGGAAAGTTTCTACGCCGAATTCTGGCCGGCGGTGGAGGTGGTCCGGACAAATGCGCAGCCAAGGTAATTATCAAACTTTACTGAGACAAAATGGATTTCTGCAAGTTGTTTATAAGATACATCTTGTATATACTTACAGGGCAAGGTTTCTTTGATCTCGACCACCGCTATCAACCAGCTTCACATATTTATATTTGTGCTGGCCGTTGTCCATGTCGTCTACAGCATTACCATCTTGGCTCTGAGCAGGCTGAAGGTACACATATATGATTAATAATATCATCAGAAAGCTCAGACTTCTAAATGTGAAGTTTGAATTTTTTTTATGATATGTACAGATGAGAAAATGGAAAGCATGGGAGCAAGAGACTAAAACGGCTGAGTACCAGTTTTCTCAAGGTATGCATTTATTTGTAGGTGGATTTATGAATGTACAACATCATGACAGATAAATTGTATACGAAATTTTGCAATGCATGATAGAAACTATTGACACAAAAACCTGTCAAAATGCTTCAGATCCTGCCAGGTTCAGATTTACAAGGGAGACATCGTTCGCCCGCCAACACTTGAACTTCTGGAGCAACTCACCCATTCTCATTTGGATTGTAAGTCTAAATCTCTGGGAGATTTATTTTATGTATAAATGGTGAATTGAAATCTCTGTTGAACTAATAGCTGTTGAATTGATCTAATTGGTTTCTGATCACAACTAACGCACTAGAAATAGTAAGAGATTCACATATCAATGTTTTATACTACTAACATTCTTTCATGATCAGGTCTGCTTTTTCAGACAGTTCATGACATCTGTTACCAAGGTTGATTATTTGACACTGCGACATGGGTTCATCATGGTGAGGTTTTCTTTTTCTGCTTATTCATCAGAATTCAGTGATGCATTTGACTGCAACATCTAGTTGATCATTGTGCCCTTGATCTCAGGCACATTTGGCTCCACATAGTTTGAACAGGTTCGATTTCCAGAAGTACATAAAGCGATCACTTGAGGATGATTTCAAAGTAGTCGTCGGCATAAGGTAAGCGAAAATCATTAAGGAATTCAGCAACTTCGTGTCACAGAAGTTGGCACCCCTGAAGAAAATCTAACATTGTAGATGTTAGAATACAGAAAAAAAAACAATTTAAACATAGAAAAAATGTTTCATCTTTAGATTTGCTTTACCACTTGATACATTTGTTCCCTTCTTTCAATGCATGCAGCCCGACAATATGGTTCTTCGCAGTCCTCTTCCTCCTATCCAATACTCATGGTATGTGTATACAATGTGAATCAATCTAATCTTTACATATATCCAGGAGTGGAAATGGATATGACAGTTCCATGATTATTTTTCTTCTTCAGGTTGGCATTCATATTTATGGCTGCCGTTCATCCCTTTAATTGTAAGTAGCATGCTGTCTGCAATTCTGCCAAGTTTACATTATGAGAAACTTTTGCCAAAGTTATTGATGATAAATCATGAAGACAAAGAAAGTGGAAGTATAAGAGTGGGGTGTTGACAGGTAACCCTCCTGGTTGGAGCAAAACTCCAGGTCATAATCACAAAGATGGCAATACGAATTGCCGAGCGCGGAGATGTCATCAACGGCATCCCAGTCGTTCAGCCGGCGGACGACCTCTTTTGGTTCAACAGACCTCGCCTCCTCCTTGATCTCATCCATTTTGTACTTTTTCAGGTAACAGGATCACAAACTTCTTACTTTGTTCAAGACAAATTACATGTCCAGAATCAATTTCCGACACTTTTTTTTCTTTGCCACGGCAGAATGCTTTTCAGCTAGCCTTCTTTGCATGGACCTGGGTAAGTAACTGATACATACCAGTCTTCAGTTCGAACACTTCATGTCTGACACAGGATATATAGATTTGGCTTGAAACTTTGATGTAATATGTCATTTCGATCTCATGCAGTACGAGTTTGGATACCCTTCATGCTTCCATCGGCATGTTGAAGACATAGTCATCAGAAGTGGCATGGGGTCAGCTCCGGAGATTTTTCAGTCATTTATAGACATTAGTAAACAGTAATAACATCCTTTTACTGACTGATTGTTCCTTTGATCAGTGTCCTGATACAGGTTTTGTGCAGCTATGTTACACTACCACTCTATGCTCTGGTAACTCAGGTACTTCCTGAAACAAAGGAAGAGAAATCTTGCAGATTGTGGGTGAAAGAAATTCTAACTTTTATCCATTAACAGATGGGTTCCAGCATGAAACCAACAATTTTTAATGACAGAGTGGCAACTGCCCTCAGGAAATGGCATCACACAGCAAGGAAGCACTTGAAGGAGAACCAAAGGTCTGACAGTGTAACACCTCTGTCAACAAGCAGGCCATCTACACCAACTCAAGGGCTGTCACCGGTCCACCTGTTACAGTACTACCGCAGTGATTTGGACAGTCTGCAAACCTCCCCCAGGAGATACGTCAATGATGATCATCAAGTTGAAATTGAGGAGTCACCCTCACCATCCAATCATCCAACCAGTGATTCTTCTTTCCACCAACAAACCTCTGAGTCACTAGAAGGATCAAAAGAAGAGAGAAGAGGGATGAAGCCATTTGACATTGATGCTGAAGAAATCAGCATTTCTGTTCCTGACTTTTCATTTGACAAGCGGAAGAAATGATTTAATGGCACCCTTGACATGATATCCTACTGAGGAGGCCTCTCATGGATCAGATATGGGACTAAGTGCTCAATATTTTTCTATCCCAATTTCTGAGTGCCATGATGTGGCCAAGCTGATATGTTTTGTTATATATATTCTTCTGTCATTCCTTTGCAGAAATTTATTTTAGAGGAACATTTACAAGCGAGAAGAAGCTTCCTTTGTACGGTCAAAACATGGTAGTCATACAATAAATGGACGGAATAAGTAAAAGTTAATGTACATCATGAGATGTCTGTAAGAAGCATGGAACATCAACAGATAACATAAAGGGGCCAATTTATTGGCATGGTAATAATTTCTAAGCTCTTACATCTTGCTAAAATTTAGAATATAAAGTAACACAAGGAAGTTAAATTGCAATTTCAGTGTCACGATGCAAATTTCTTTCAAAAGGTTGAGACATTTGTTTGCTCAAAGAATTGACCAGTGGGGCAGCTATCATGCATCAGAGCCAATGCCACAGGTCCTTTGGCACCTTCCTCCACAGGCAATAACCCTATATGATAGTTCATGTCAGTTTTGACAAACCCTGGACAGATACAGTTTATTACGAGTGTCGGATACTTCTTTGCAAGAAGTATTGTGTAGGCATTCACAAGTGCTTTAGATAAAATGTAGGAAGATATAGATGTCGGCACATAGTTCTCATTGTTTCGCAGTCCTTCCTTAAATTCTTCAAGATACAAGCGTGATAACTCATCCAATTTCTCTTCTGATAGGCCATTTACGTCAGAGATTGCTTCCCTAACCTTTCCACAGGAGATATTCTGAAATAATTCGAAAAAAAATAGCATCTTTGATTTGTAGACTAATTAATTTAACCAACCTTCCGAATTGAATTACAGTGTAGATAGTATAATTACTCTTGTCTGAGCGAATACGGATGAAATGTTGACTATTCTTCCTGAACTAGATGCTTGAAGCAATGGAAGTAAAGCTTCAGTAACATCTTTGGCGCCTTTGTAATTTGTTTTCAAGCATTGCTCTGCCAGTTCATAAGTTTGCCGTATGTTCTCCAAGTACCACTTAGGTAGCCCTCCAACTTCCTATTGTAAAAGAGCAAAATTTGTTTATTCATAATAATGTCATAGGCATGATTATGTTATGTTTGCTTCCAAGTTCTCTATCTATATGTTTGATGAATCAAACTAAAGTTCTAAACTTTGGCGAACTGTCTTGGGCATATCTTGATGTGACTACGATACATAGTACTAATGATGAATTTTGGTTCTCTGAAGAATATGAGGATTGACAGTGTAATCAGTCTCAATATTTATGAGCTAGGTTTGAAAAGTATTGAGATATATTGCCTCATGTTTTGCGTCTTCTGATGCCTTTAAAACCTTGGGGTCAATTGTAACTCCTGAAGCACCTGCATTGTTCACCTGCAAATATCAATTGATATGATCAGCATATTGTCTATATCAAATAATCAAAATCAGATTTAAAATGTAAAACGCACAGAAATATTAAGTTGTAAACATGTATCCCATCTCCGAATAAGCATTAGGTAAACATTTAGGAGATAGTTCGAGCTTAAAACTCTGTGTCTAAATGTTCTTTATTTGAAACTTCTAATGTTAACATATTTGCTGCATCCTACTGATACAAAGTGCCATGTCCTTGTGATTTCAAATAACGACTAATGCCAAATTAATTTACTTAGACAGTCGGAAAATTATGAGGCGCTAAATGGCTCTAAGATTAGCTATGAGAATTCAGAAGTAAAGATGCAGAAACTTTCATTCTTTTTTCTTACCAAAATATCAAGCTTTCCAAACTCAATCCTTACAAAATCAGCAAAGGAGGCGATGCTAGAAGCATCAGTGACATCCAACTGATGAAACAACACATCAGAAATCTCAAACGCTTTGAGTTTTTCTACTGCATCCATCCCCTTTTTTTCATCCCTTGCAGTTAGTATGACCCTGACCCCATTGGATGCCAACTGCTTGCATATTTCCAGTCCAATCCCTCTGTTGCCTCCAGTGACAACTGCCAGCCTGAAACCAACAGCAAGACAGAATTAAGTTTAAGTTATGAGAGTATTGTGAGAAAGTGATATTACCAGTTTTTCGGGCTGAAATTCTCTGTGGGGATGCTGTGAATGACGACTTCTCCCATCTCTAATGAGAAATGCATCAAGGATTTACTTGGTGCTTGATTTAGTGTGCTGTGTCATTACAGAAAATTGAGCGGCTTTAAATAGCAGACATCCATAATGGTTTACTGAATCTCCAGGATCACTGATCAATGCATCAAGGAAGTTCATGCATTCATGCAGGATTCGATTTACTAAATCTCCCCAATAATTTGATACTGATAGTAAGAATCATGTACATCATAATTTATTACAGACAAAAATAGGGAAAATAGGAAAGATTTAAAGGAGGGAAAATCATCTGGACCTCATCATTGTAATTAGTGCAAGATTTGCAGACACAATGACCAATGCAGTCAATGCACAATGTTGGATGCCTCTTGTTCAGAAGACCCTTATCTCATTCACAAGTACTTAAACTTTCAGCATTGACAGATAATACATCAGTTGCCAATAAGATCTTTTATCTAGTTGTTGATATCTCTCTCGATCATCGGAAGATTACGAATTCAAACATCAGGGATTCAACATAAATAAAAATGGTTTACACTGGGTATAATCTTTAATGGAAATAGAATGAGCAAAACTTTATATGTTTAAGCTTATAGGAATAATCTCACAGTTATTGATTACAGTTATCTGTGATTCAAAGGATATGATCTGACAGAGGATAAAATTCCAGATAGATGCACTTTATTAATTAGCACTCTTTGTTGACAATAATGTTCAGAAATATTACATCTTGTTGTACAAACCATAATAACCATATGCTACTTATTAATTAGCACTCTTTATTCTGGTTGCCAACCTAACAGACTGACTACTAAAACGTTGAAACTTCTGTCCGACGGTAAAAAAGGCCTGTGGAGCTTCCATGATGACCTAGAGCTAGCATCACAGGCCCTTTAGCACCTTCTTCAACTGTCAAAATGCCACTGTTAAAGTTTATATCTGTTTTTACAAAGCCTGGGCACACAGAATTAACTAAAAGATTGGTACAACTCCTTGCGAGAATCCTGGTATATGCATTGAGAAGTACTTTGGAGACTTTATATGCTGATAAAAAGGTTGGCCAGTCATGTTCAACTAGTATTCCATTCTTGAAATCATTCAGAAATAAATCTGAAAGTTCATCTAATCTCTCTTCTGTGAGGTTGCCAACGTCTGCCAGTTCCTTTCTTAGCTTCTCACTAGGAAGTTCCTGTGAAGGATAGAATAAGAATAAACAATTCAATGTAAAACCATTGGCATGACGTTACTAAAGAACACTTCAATGACAGCCTCCACCTCTTGCTAATGCAATTTTTCTGCAGAGAGGATAAAGACAAGATGATTAATTCGATACCATAAGTTTCCCAGCAGTGGATGCAACATTTACTATCCTCCCTGAGCGGGACAAATTGAGAAGAGGAATCAATGCTTTTGTGATGGCTTTCACACCATAGTAGTTAGTTTTCAGGCATGCTTCTGCTCCATCATAATTCTGTTTCACTCTTTGTTTCAACCAGGAAGGAGCCTCTTGGGAATTCTGTGCCAAAGGAATTAGGAATCTGACTCATATTTAATCAGCAAACAACTAAACATGGTAAAACTGAAGATGTCATGACACATAATTGAGAAAAGTTGAGCACGAAAGGCCAAAAGCATTAGAACTTTAACCCATGAGATTTAAATAATTATTGAAGGTAAAGAGTTATAAAGCTCACAATTTCAAGAACACAATTCAGATGGTAAGAACTGAATTATGTAAAGATAAGTAAAGCTACAATTTTAAGAACACAATTCAGCTGGATGTGATTGACATACATCATCAGCATTTGGTGATTTTATGTCATCAAAGTCGGCATATACTCCTCCGATTCCCGCATTATTCACCTGCTAGAAACATATCTTGTTATATCTTATACTCAGAAATAATCCAGATAGTTGACAAAGCCACATCAGAAAGTGCAAATAGATGCCTATTGTTCAATTGCAAGGAATCCACATAAGCTGTGATTCAAGAGTATGGAGACGTTTCAATATGAGATATGTTGTTTGGTCATTTGTTACTTCCATAAAATTATTTAAAGATAACATTGAATCCGGGAATCAGATTAGTCGGGCCCATAAATAATGGATAAACAAAACTGCTACATGGTGACTTTAAATTAGCCCAGTAAAACAAAGTAATTTTTAGTCACATATCACTGAACTAGCGAAGTCAAAATTCTGCAACGATTATTTTTGTTGAATTCATCGCTCAACTTTTCAGATAAGGAATGGTATATGATTGTCCTGCATTTGTCTTGTGGACCAGCAAGAGACCTCTTACCAGAATGTCAATCTTCCCAAATTGGACCCTCAAGAATTCTGCCAAGGATTCAATGCTGGAAGCGTCGGTCACATCCAACTGATGAAAGATGACATCAGAAGCCCCAGAATCCTTGAGCTTCTGAACTGCTTCCACCCCCCTTGTCTCATCTCTAGCGGTCAGTACGACCTTCACGCCTGCAGAAGCAAGCTGCCTACATATCTCCAGACCAATGCCCTTGTTGCCCCCTGTAACCACTGCTATCCTGCAACAAGTCTAAGCAGCTCAATAAAGCAGTACTTGTGAAGAGAAACATTCATCAGTACGTGGGAAGCTTACTCTTTGCCTGTTGAGCTTGATGACCGGCCTTCCTCCATGTCTGGTGAGCTAAAGATGGAGATCAGTTACAACAGTCTGGTGATGGAAGCAGAGCAGTGGCCCGGGGCGTTGCCTTCATATATGATGCTTTTTTTTGTCTGTGATGGATGCATAAAGCAACCAATTGACGTAACAGCTGATGTCACTGCGAGATATTTTCAGATAAAATTTATGGGATTAACATATCCAGTTTCTTCTGCTTTCGCATAATTACGAGAAGAATCGACAGCTGATGGACACAAATATTGAACAAATCACATTCATATTTGGTGTATACGCATCAATTGTTTCTATTATTCATCATATTAAAGCTGAAACTAATGCATGATAGACAAGATTTTGAATCATTCTATATTAGATTCTCTAATGTATTCCATATTAATGGGTTATAGATCAACAAATTCTAGTGATCATGTATTAATTGGGTTTTATTTCATGAAGGAAATAAAAAAAAATTATAAGCTCCCTAAATTCCAACAAAATGCGGAAAGATAGAAAACTTTTAAAATTAAAACTCTTTTCATAAAATAAAATAGTGCGAAAGTATTACATGAAAATAAATTATCTCAAGATAAACTATTACAACTCAATATAAAAGATTAAAACATGAGATGCCAAAATATAGATCACTAAGTCATGTGCAAACGATAGTCACCACAAACATTTCTTGCCACATGCACACTACCGTAGACACTACAGATCATTCACCTGCAGGATCCAATATAAGAGGAAAAGAAACATCCATCATGAGCTATAACGCTCAATAATATAAGACAACAATAGATAAATATGACATGGTAAATAAATGCAAGAATAAACTAATGATTATAAAGCCAAAATATCAAAAATCCTCTTTTTCAATACTTGACTTTCTTTCATTCGTTTCTAATCTTTCATCATCTTTAACTTGCTTATTTTCATCATCTTATACATACTTACGATCATTATTTTTAACATACTTACTTCATCTTTAACTTACATACATTTGTCATCTTTATCTTTACATTCTTGCATTAAGAATGAGCTATGATAAATAGTCAAACATCCATCACTCTGAGCATACTTTTCATAAGGAGCAAGCTAAGACCAGGGGGTCAAAAATCAATTACTCTGTGCATACTTATCTTGACTTAAGGAGTAAATTATGGCCAAGGGCCAAATAGGGGTGATATTGGGTCGGGTCGGGTCGGGTTTCAAGAAAAATATGACCCGACCCAATAATAACCTATACGGGTCGGGTTGGGTTGGGTTTTTCAATTTTAAAGTTACCAACCCGACCCAACCCGACCCAAATCTTTTTGGGTTGGGTCGATTCGGGTCATCGGGTTTGATTTTTTTAAGAGTTTTTTTTCTATATATATCTTGATGTTAGTTAGATTATTACACTAAAAGTACTTAGTTCATTGTTAGCGACAAGTGAATTTTCTAAATGTGCTCAATTTATTACTAGCTAACAAGTCACAATCAAGTAAAATATTTATATTTTATCCGTGTGAGAATTAAACATCAAATATATAAGCATGAAAAATTAGTTAGTAAAACTTATCGTGATAATAAGTATCATATGTTACATGATTACTAGTAAAGTAAATGTGTTACTATTTTATTAAAAGTTCAACACATTCAATTGTCAATGTCGAAAAACACAATGACTAGATGTTCAACACAAAACAAAGCTATATATATAAAGCCATACTATTGAGAGAAGACATTGTTTATATTGCTTTGCTAGCTCCTCAACCATCTTTGATAACTCTTAAACTTCAAACCAACCACAAAAAATCTACCATGCCAGGATAGTGAATGAGGAAACTTACAAAAAAAATATCATCAATTTAGGAAGGCTTGTAATTGAAATAAAAATAATAAAACATTGATCAACATTGAAGTTACCTAAAAAAACTTGAAGTGAGCTAGAAGTCTCCAACATTTGTCCACAAATCTTTACATTTAATCCACATGAGAATCTAAAAAATACATGTGGAAGCAAGAATGATTAGTAAAAAATAATCATCATAATAATTAAAGACTTAGGTAAAATTAAATATCATACTTTCTTCAAACTTCTCAGCTTCTTCCATTTCAGCTCGTAAATCAATTGGCTTAGTAGGAGTTCTCAACCATTGCTGAGTGCAAATCAAAGCCTCAACAGTGGATGGATTCAAAGAACTACGAAATAGATCGAGAACTCGACCTCCAGTGCTGAATGCAGACTCAAATGACATTGTAGAAACTGGAATAGCTAATATATCTCTTGCCATGTGAGAAAGAATAATATACTAATATATGATCCAATGGCTATAAATAATAAGAAATAAAATTTTCAACACCATTAGATCATATTATTAAATTAAACTTTAATTTTGATCGGGTTAATCGGGTCGGGTATCGGGTCATCGGGTTTGAAATTTTTAAACCCGTACCCGACCCAATAAATAACCGGGTATTTTTGGGTTTGGCCCAAAATGACCCGATAACCCAATTTACCCAACCCAATTTGTTTGGGTTTGGTCGGTTTGAACGGGTTCTTCGGGTTGACCCTGATCCATACTCACCCCTAGGGCCAAACATCAATTAATCCACATTTTTATCATCATACTTTCATTTTTCATCTTACTTTTCATCAATCAATCATCATCTTCAGTCAATCATCAACAACCCTATTCCGCTAATGCAATAATTAGACTATTAGTGATTATCTTTGTTATCTTTGAATTATCTCATTAGTGACTTTGAGGATTTCTTTGGTGACTTTGAATTTGCTCATGAGTCTTGAAGTCTCGTCAATAGGTCACGAACAATAAGGATGTCCGAGAAAACCTTTCATTGCAGGGCGAGGAGAAGCCAAGCAATAAGAACTATGTAGGAGCTACCCTACCTGTCCTATCTTTAAAAATACTATGCTCCCAAACTCTAACAATACATGACGACCTCATCATTTAATTTAGGTGAAGCATAGTTGTCCCTTATCTTATCCACATATTAATCTTTAGTAGATAAGAAAAGAATCTATCATTATAACATCTAGGATTTTTAATAAAATAATATCCAAAATCTTTAAATTAAACTCTTAAACTGCTGTCGTCATCCATCATTATTAGGCTTTTCAACTAATAATAATCATAAGATTAAAAATAAACTTTTCATAAATCGGTCACAGCCCGTGAAGTGGTGCTTCACTGCCCGTGACCATAACCTTTAGGGCATAACTTTGTTCTTCATGGGCGTGACTTCGGTTTTCATGGCCATGACTTATTAGTTCATGGTCGTGAGATCTTCTTTTACGGTCCAAGAGCAGCCTATATTAACCAAACAGAGCCTAAGAGATTAAACTCATGCTACTCGTGTTGATCAAGAGCACAACCCTTAATTATTTTAATGATCACAAACTTAATTAAAAAATTGGCACTAAAGTTTTTGAATGAGTGACATGTCATAAAGCTCCGACGAAGTGCAAAATGTCAACATATCAATCTATTCGGTTGACCAGTTTGGAGAATCTATTGATCTAAATGATACACTGAAATTTAGTTCAGCCAAATTTCAAAGTGGTTGACCTAATTGGAAAAATGGTCGATTGAAATTCATGTCGAGAGGGTCGAAGATTCTGAACCAAAGAATCGATCGACTGAATTAGAGTTTCAGTTGACCGAATTTCCCGCCATGTAATTTGATCGAATTGGAGATTAGGTCGATCGAATCTATAACAACAAATAAAAAGATCAATTTATTTTAAAGATCTTTGTTGGAAAACCAAATATGGAAGGTACAATGACCAGATTGAAGTGAGATGATATAAATGAGGATACATGACATTGAAGAAGAACATGCAATTAACTCTTGAGCAGAAAGTGTAAAAGTGCAATACTTCATTGTAACATTCTTTCTATCTAATATTGTTGTGTGAGAGCTTTGTTATACAACAACAACAACAAAGCCTTAATCCCACTAGGTGGGGTCGGCTACATGGATCATACGACGCCATTGCGATTCGTTGATCCATGTTCATGAGATTCGACGAGGTTTTACGTTGGCTGTCGAGGCCTAACACAACCCTCCTCCTTTATCCGGGCTTGGGACCGGCTATAAACATAGGCGGAGTTGAGAGCTTTGTTATAAAAGAGAGAAAAAACATTTTTGTATTATGAGAGCTCCTACGGTGCGTTTGGATGGCTTAGAGTTCTCCGGGTTTCACTGAATAGATTGATTTGATAGATTATTTCTAATTGTGTTTGGATGAACTAATGATGTTAAGTTCTAGGAAGTGTTTAGATGAATCTTGTGATAACTCAAAAATATAGAATTATCTTTTAGATAAATAAATTATTTATAAATAAAATAATAATATTAGTTTGAGATATAAAAAATTATTTTTTAAATCTTAATAAATAATATAATATTAAAATATTTTATAATTATATTATTAACTTAGTATAAAATTAAAATATTATATTTAAAATAAATGTTAATAATTTAAATTAGAAGGTATTGAGTTAATAATTTAAAATAAATGTTAATAATCTTAATAAACGTTAATAATTTTAATAAATATTAAAAATATTAATAAATATTAATAATTTTATATGTTAATAATAAATGTTAAAAATATTAATAAATGTTTAATAAAAATTAAAAATATCAATAAAAGTTATAATAAACGTTAAAAATATAATTTTAAAAATAAATTTAAAATTATATTATTGAGTTAGTATAAAATTAAAACTAACATTTAAAAATTGATAATTTAAATTAAAACAAAAAAGATAATATTAAAAAGGAAAAAATAGAATTATAATTTAAGTTAATTAAAATTTAAGATTTAATATTTAAGATTAAATGTTAATAATTTAAATGAAAAAATAAAGTTAAAATAAACTAAAAAGGAAATAAAACATGAGAGTAGAAAGAAAAGAAAAAAAATTGAAAAAACTATCACATCAAGCGCAAAAAATGCAAAAAAATAAAAATAAAAAGTGGCATTTGGTGGAACCGCGAGGTTCTTGCTACAAGCAGGAACCTAGAGCACTAGAATTGGGGTCATGTGACCCCAAATTCTAGGGCTCCAGTTTCACCTCGGGTTCCGCTAAACGATTCACGTTTGGCGGAACCCGCTAGAACCAGGCCCGAGTTCTAGGTTTGGTTCCAATGCTAAACGCAGCCCTAGTGAAAAGAGGTGAAGCCTTACCTTTTGAGTGAAGAAAATATGCTTGAGGTTTACTTGGGTTATCTTCGCTCGGATTCATCCAAAAAGTGGTTAGTGGATGTTTCTCAATTTAGAGAAATCAAAGCGAAAATGTAGGCCAATGTGTTGGACTGAACCTCGTCAATAAGTGACTACATTCTATTTTTAGTTTATGCACTTTACTTTTCCATTTAAACTTCTATTATATTGCTTGATTGATGTGCTCTACTATTTCGATCAGTATTTATCGAAATAGTTTAGTTAATAATTAGAAACACCAATTCAACCCCCTCTTGGTGCCTCTCGATCTAAGAATTGATATCAAAATCAGTTACTCTAATTCAAGATCAAATGATCTACCTATAAGATGCACATCAAAACTTGCATATCTTCATGATTGATCATGATGCTTGCACACAAATCCTTAGATCGTCAACATTAGAAACTTTTGAACCTAACCCTATGATTATACTAATAATCATTCCAACTAGATGTACTTTTCGATCTTCAAGAACTCGTTGAGATTGTCTCCATCGACACTTGTCCTCAAGGGTTCATACATTCTTCTTGCTTCCTTTTAGATGTCCTCATCCATGTTTGCTACCTCATCCGCGAGGAGAATTTTCACTAAAGCCTAATGTAATCCTTTACGTGGTGCATTGCAGGATTTCACTTCGTGCTTATCCATTGAATACATCCTTTGAACTTGTTTATTATGGAGTCTAGCCATACCCTCGCCTCATCAAGGTTTCTATCCCATCAACGTTGGAGGTTTAATCTTCTTTAAACTTCGTAATGATTATTTGACCATAACCTCCATTCCTTATAACATCCTGGCTCGCCAAGATATTCTTCATTTTGGGTCTTGGCTCACATGATTTTAAAACGAGTCTTGATTGGTCCAAGGGATGTTCTCATATATACCCAACATCTGTCTCGTGACTTGCCCGCGTTGGACTAATCAAAGGCATGCCTCTTACATCATTCCCCCTTTAGGGGACTCAACGTTCTCGTTGAGTGATCTCCCACCATAGTATAGAGGCCCGCGCAGAGTGGCTCTACCCTATAAAGTATTTTAACCTATAGGGGTAAACATATCAACCCGACAAGGTAATACAAATACATGCTTATAAAAGATGCAAATGCCTCACCATGTCATATCAATCATATAACCTAGTTGCAATAAAATGATTGAATTCTTTGTTGAGTTCATATAAACCATATCAATAATAATCACATGCATTCATAAGTATAATTACTTCAACACTATGCATTTTATGACATAACATTTGTTTCAATTTCCAGCATAAGACATTGAATGTAAAACACGTAATTAATGATCCAATCATCATATTTCAAAGGACTTGATTTTCTCTAAAGCTAGATCTCGTTAGCTTTATTCCATATAAATCTCACTTTTATTTATGGATTAGTTCCGAAAGGTCTGAGATCTAGCAACACACTATTGCCCATTATATATAACCTTTTTATGAGACTCTAGATGTCCTAGAAAGTAGACATAGATGAATTCTTATCACTAAAATAACAGACCTAAAGTCTTAGTATTTGAATTATCACAACATTATCATTCTAGACTATGCATAGTATGAAATAGATTGAGTGATCCTTAAGTTTGAATATATAACTCCTGGTATACAACTTTGACTAAGGAGATTCCAAAGGCTCTGTAAAGTAGATTTCAAAAGAAGTTCGCATATTTAATTTCACAATTTTTGAAGGATTCAAGGGTTGTTTAACAGCAACCTGAATTACCAGCATCTACTTCGTTCTTAGTTTGGGCATGTTCTTCACCACAAAGATTACAATCCATGACGAATACATAAAGACAAGAGTTTAATTATTCATTACATATGATGGAAACTTGTTTTAACCAAATTTTATAAAATAATTCATAGGAGATGAGCTAACAACTTACCTAAAATGAAAACATTAATGATATCACCTTAATTTATATTTTACTTTCTTAGCTTTCCTTTGTTCTTTCTTCTCCTCTCATGGTCTCAACTTTCATTTGATAACAATATGAAGTAAATGGTTTGTCTTTTCCTTTATTTATTTTATTTATTCATTTGCTTAAGACATTACATGTTAATAAGAAACTAACCCCTATTTGAATTTAAATAAAATATTTATAAAATTAAATTCCAAAGGATTCAAAATTCGAATTTCTGTTCCAAGAACAAAAATGATAGTTTTTCAGATTTTTTTTTTATTTTTGTACCATATGTTTACCTAAGTAAGACTTATCCTAAAATTTACTAAAAATCACATTTATCATACTTTCATATAGAGGAACAATTATCGGGACTTTATTTTTTCAAATTCTAATAGTTTTAAAAACTATATTTTCATGCCTTTGACTAAATTCCAGCATTTTTTTTGCACACCAACAATTGAAGGTAATGCATATACCTTAATTTGTATGTCATAATGCATATAAATCATCTAATAAACAAAACTCATGTGATCCTATCTAAATCAAGTGACGTATATTACATTCCTTTCTATAACTTTGGTGACCTTTGACGTTCCTTCCATGAAGCACATTATTCATCATATGTATTGCCCGTCGTGTATATCTCATCATGATGGGCTCTCTTACCATTTATCTATGATCTAATAATAAGATTATATTAAGTTATTAGCCTTTACATATTCATAAATTAGATGTATCTTAACTTGATAGCTGCTCATGATGTCTCGCACATGGACTTTGAACTTCTTGGAGACTTAGAAATTTGACCTTTAGGGTGACTTTGACTTAAAAATATTTCTTAATCATCTAAGACATTCATACTTTAGAGTCAAACCTTAAGCTATGATACCTTACTATAACGCCTAAAAAACATGCACTACACACGGACGAATCAACATCCGCCACGTGCTCAGAACAGTTATAGGGATGCTACACGATATTAATCTTGACTTGACCTTTGATAATTATGATCAACTCATAGAAGAGTTAGAATAGGACAAACAAAATGGATCAACATAAGACCAAATCTGCGAAAGACTTACAGAATCATGACACGTGTGAATTAATGAAGGACAATAAGCTTGACTAATCGATGACATAATTCAAGAATTTGACATTACTTAAACATGATCATATATGAACTTGTCCATAAAGGTCACTTAACATAAAAACACATACATTACTTTCCTGGGGGCGATACAAAGTCTTTTACAACATGATCAAAGACAAAGACAACATAACTTGACTCTAAGACTTATGCCATAACTTAACCATGTGCATTCGCCATCATGAGTAGCACCATCATCAAAAGTAGCATATTTCCTTCTTACCGTAGGATCTAGAAGCAGGGGACATCTATCTGTTAAAGTATGTAAAGGTCGAAGAATGGATGAGTCATATCACCCATATATACAAGGACCTACATGTCATGCATATAAACACCAAATGAACATAAAACATACCATATGATTCTTAAACCAACTTATGATCATTCATCTTTTCTTCACATTATCTTCTTAGTCAATTATGCTCCTTGACTTAACTTTAGTATATCTTTCATCTTGCTTACTTTCTTATCTTACTTATGCATTATCAATATAATACATCTTTAATTCATCTTAATTTATTCTTGCCGTTAACAATATAATGCACCATATATTTAATATTATCAATATAATGCTCCTTTGGACATGAATACCTTTACTTAGCATTGATGCTCAATGCACATAGCATCTTTGACTTGGCTTCATCATTCATGTCATCTTTTTTATCTTTCATCTTTTTATCATGTGACCCCTTAGAAGTTGATCTTTTAACTTCACATAAGCCATCCATATTATTTAGACTGATCAGGCCAGGGATGCACCTTTGCACCCCCTTTTCGCCCTTTTAAGCTTTTAGGAATTTAATCCAAAGAAGTGTTTACTCCCCCCTTCTTCTTAAATTTAAGTGGTGCGCTAGACGAATCTCTATCCATCTTTTAATTTCAATATATCATTAAGCAATACAATCATCACATTTTTCATCTTTTAACCTAGTTACAGTTGAGCATGCATATCATTTCTAGATGATTGCAACACATCAAAACAACGTTTCTATGTTAAGAACCTAGAGTATAAAGTATCATAACCCATGTCATTAAGGAGATAAACTTAACATTTAAACATGTGAGTTGCTACGCCTAACTAAGGTGTGTTACGGTTAAAAACATGACTGCTACGATCAATTGCAAATGTGCTACTGTTATAATATTACCACTAAGGTTAAATCATACGGAGACACCCTCCTCTATGGTCAAAACATAGTGAGACATTGTGATGTGTCAAAGAATTCACTATGGTCCATTCATTGTCCACTACGACCTATCTTGAATCGCTACGACCTAAAACTCCTCGCTAACGGCTCACCAGTGAGCTCATGATACTCGATTTTCACCCCTAATTCATACCCATTTGCCCCTATTTCATCCTAGATTCATGTAAAGATTATTCTAGGTATTTCATCTAAATTTCTTACACAAAATGAAGTATAAAACATCAACTAGTATAAAGACTTAAGCATAGCAATGTATCTAACATTCATCATAGAATTTCTTACACCTAGTTCATTCATGTATTTCATCAAACATTTAACATGCATAATGCATATTCTTAATCATCATAAATCCAACGTGAATTCTAAGTTCTTCTACATCTTCCTTCTCTTTAATGGCATTGATCCAACATGATTCAATGTCACAAAACCTAAAAACAATGGAAAAGAGAATCCCCTCTAGGTACCTCTTTTAACTTTTCCCTAATTTCATATCCTTCTTTTTCTTTCTCTTGGGACATCTTCTTCCCTTTCCTTCTAGCTTTGTTGCAGCCCACTTTTCTCCTTGATTCAACACCAAATCTCCTTCACATTGGGTGATGCTTCAATTTCTGTTTTTGTGTTTTTTGGGCTGAGTTTCCAAAGTGTATTGTAGAGAAATGAGAGAAGAGAGATCAAATTCTGATTTTGGGGTTTATATGCATGGTTCAAAGTGAGGTTTAGTGGATTTTTTAGTCCAGTAGGAGTAGACTTCAGTGGAAAAGTGGGGGCCGCCTGTTTAATTTGGTTCATGTTGTTACAATCCACCCTTGTTATATCAACCCGGTCCTTCCCCTGATCACTAACCAAAGAAAATGCAATCTTTTGATAATATGAGCGAAGATATAAATTTGAACACAATCGCATATAACAGTTTCTGCTCAGTGACTTTCTGGTCATGATCCCTTCCAAGACAAATTTTATCACAGAGGAACAAATGCTAGCACATATTTATCAATTGTTAGTTTATTACTAGCTATATGTCTAAGTTTATTGGAGGTATGGATAAAACTCCATATACATGCACTGAATTTTTTCAGTAAAATATGTTTCCCTTGAAAATCTGAAAATTATATTCTGATCATAAGAATGTATTACTGACTGATGTAGACTGCCTTAATTCTGGTTTCCAATCCAACTGACTCATTCCTCAAAAGTGGAAACTTCAGTTTGCCTGTAGAAATTACCAGTGGAGATACCATGGTGACCCAGAGCTAACATCACAGGTCCCTTGGCGCCTTCTTCCACTGTCAAGATCCCGCTGTTAAAGTTTATATCTGTCTTCACGAAGCCCGGGCATATGGAGTTAACTGACAGAGTGGTATAATTCTTTGCAAGAATCCTGGTGTATGCATTGACAAGTACTTTAGAGACTTTGTACGCTGATGCCCAGTCTGGCCAGCCATGTTCTTCAAGTAGTCCATTCTTGAAGTCCTTGAGAAACGATTCTGCGAGCTCATCTAATCTCTCTTCTGTGAGGATGTCAACATCTAACAGTTCCTTTCTTAGCTTCTCACTAGGAATGGTCTGCAAAAGTGTTGGATTAAGAAAAATATTTCAAGTTTCTTGAAAAAGAATAAGGTCAAGAGTTTTGCTCATGTTAGTTCTGAAATAATTTGATCAATCACTTTCTTAAAAGATTTGAAACTCTTCATAGGCAGGTTCCAGCATAAAGAGGGGAATGTCAATTCGATACCCGGAGTACGCCAATAGAGGATGAAACAATGACTATCCTCCCTGAGTCAGATGATTGCAAAAGAGGAAGTAATGCTTTTGTGACAGCTTTTGCGCCGGAATAGTTAGTTTTCATGCATGTTTCTGCTGCTTGATAAGTCTCATTCAATTGTTGCTGCAACCATTCAGGAACCTCATTCTGTGATAGAAGGAATTAGGAGATCTTATCCATCTTAGCTAGACAATTTAGTAAGAACAGCATGCAGAACATTCAGCATCAAAATTGAAACTAGAGCGAAGAACAGCAGTTCATCTGGTAGTTACATATGTACCTCATTATGTTTTGCTGATTTTATTTCAACAGAGTTTGCATCCGTTCCTAAAACTCCAGCATTGTTGACCTGATACAGAACCAATAAAGCTGATAAGAAGATTTGTAAAGACAAAAAACATAGGAGTCTTAGCTGATTCATTTTTTTTATTATGTTTCTTGATTATTTGATGTTAGAACGCAGCTTAATGTATGCATGTTGTATAGAGAAGCTACTAGTCCATAAAGTTATCAAAGTTGTTTAAGAAATTGATGACTCATAGCTCATTAGAAATGCAACGTTATAAGACTTTGACTTCCCTAATATAAAAGAAAGTCATTTGATTGCTTGTATCAGTTAGCAAGAGTAGTATCTACACATGATTAATTTTTGTTGTATAATTCATGAAAGATTGCAGATATCAGATGCTATGTTTCTTATGGATCATGAATTGGTTAGCTGGTCGGGAGAAGATATCTTACCAGGATGTCAAGCTTCCTGAACTGAACCCTTAAGAACTCGGCTAGGGACGCAATGCTGGAACTGTCTGTCACGTCCAACTGATGAAAGATGGCATCTGAAACCCCGGATTCTTCGAGCTTCCGAACTGCTTCCATCCCTCTTGCCTCATCTCTAGCAGTCAGTATGACTCTCACCCCTGCAGAACCAAGCTGCCTACATATCTCCAGGCCAATGCCTTTGTTGCCCCCAGTCACAACTGCTATCCTGCAACATGTCCAAGTAACTCAATAAAAACAGCAAATGCAATGCCACAAATGAAGCATTAACTATGAACGTACTTACTTTTTGTCTGATGAGCTTGATTGCCATCCTTCCATGTCTCAGACCGACCAGTTTGCCGCAGATCTGCCTTCCTGTCATGGCACCTTTTATAGCTGAGGCATCTAACACTGAAATTACGTAACAGCTGATGGTGGCATGACCATTATAACGTCTTGTCTACAAATTTGTTCCGGGTATGATGATTTGAATTGGCAACTGGTTGGCCCAAATTTTGGACTAATACAGATTCAAATAATATTGTATGACAAGCTCCCTATAAGTGTTCATTTTTGTCTTCTTTCAAGTATTGATCAGAAATGTGATCCTGATCCATAGAGATTATAAGCATAATTAAATTAACAGGAATATCCATTGTAATCACTGTTTCATATTTTAATCCTGTATATATACGGAGAGAGAATTTAACGGTGTTCCTAAAAAAAGTCATCGTGACTCTAGGATAAAAAAATGATTCAGATAGTAAAGTCTCTTTTCTTCACCTGATGGCGGCTCTATATAGTCATATAAAACTATACAACAGCTGTACACCATGTAATATGTATATTGTTCCTATGAATTAGGATCACTTTCTGGTCATTGGTCATCACCAAAGAAAAAATGCATATTTCTGACAACTTGGTACATGAGTAACAAATCTCTACTATTTTTTTCACAGCTATCTGGAAGCTTAGATTCGGTCAAAATGTTGCCTTCGACCTCGAACATAACGGAATCAGGGAAAATTTGGATCCTTCCCCTCGTGATAACAAACCATGATACATGCATGTTTAATTTGTTCTTTCAGATTGGTAAGCTGCATACATGCACTACATATAAACCAGTAAGTGTGACCAAGTTAAGTGAAAAGAACTTGGTAAATCCAGCTCAATCGTACAACTATAGTCAGTAACTGTTTCATCATTCTGCATCAACCAATGAATTCATGCTTTGTGCATGGTGATCTTGCAAGAGTTTCCTAGCAAAAATTTCTGTTAATTATGGGATATATACAGATAGCTGGTGAGGCCAAAAAGAGCAGTTTAAGGCTTTCTGTGTTGATCGAACTTGTAGAGGTCTCAGATTCCACATTTGAAGTCATGGCTGAGGTAATTACATGGACTCTCAAGCTTCTTGAGCGGAACTCTTGTAGTAACAAACAAGGCGCCGGACATTTTTTACCAGACTTTTGACTGGTTCTGAACATTTCATCTCTCTCTCTCTCTCTCTCTCTCTCTCTCTCTCTCTCTCTCGTCAAATATTGCAACCTTGCATGCATCTGTCGTTCTTCCTTTAATTAATTATCAAAAGAAGGATCTGAATTGCACCCCGCAGATAATTTGCGTCTAAAAGATGAAACATAATACAAGTTCTTCTGCAAGATTTATGCTTTTCTTTCTGTTCTTTCTTTTTTTTAAAAAAAAAATTGATGTGGATCAAATACTGAAGAGTGAAAAGAAATTTGTTAACTTGGTCAATTCAGTCAGGAGGATTACTTTTTTTTTCCATAATTCAAGCTTGCAACCACTTTTGACAAGTCATAAAGTACATGATTCAATTTGATCAGTACATATTGAGAACACATTGTGGTTTGTTACCAGTCCAACGTTGGCTGACTCCAATACCAGGCCTTCTGCAGTGCCGTGCATGGATCAACAGCAGCTGCAGCAGGTAGCTCTGATTGGAAAAAAATTGGAAGTCCTTGGAGCATCTCTGCTCTTTGGTTTCTAACTCATGATAACCTCATTTGCGCTCCTTTGCCACGGAGCTCCCAACCACGGCGTCAGTAGTACTCCTGTTCGAGTAGTCGACAGGCCAACAGAGACGCGCTTCTCTCGCTGAGACGAAATCACGAGACTACGGCGGCGGACGGCGGCCTTTCTCGTTGTGGGTGGGTGAGGATTGCTGCGCATGGGAAGCCGTGCTCTGTGACGACGGCACGGGATCGGTCGTCGAGCTGCGCCTTGCGGGACGCGAGTCTAGGGGCGACGGCATCAGCCAGGCCCTGCGTTGCATCAAGGATCTGCGTCACCTAGACATGGCTGCCAACTTTGTCACAGAAACGTCCCGTTGCTGCTGTTCATCTGAGTACGTAGTACATATGCTGTTCTTGCCAGATGATGGCAATTCTTCGAAGGGAAGAAACGTCCCTGGTTGGATTGGAGAACTCGAAATCCTTTTCCTGCCTCTCTCGGTGTAATAACTCAAAAAAAAAAAGCTCATGGGCCGTTACACCGAATACTTATTAGAAACCCACAAACCTCAGTAAAATGATACTATAAAGCCTCTAAAATCAGTTATTTCCTCATTCTCTTCTCTCATGGTAACTCTTCAAGTATGATTTGAAGAGGTGAAAGAAGACTAATAAGACAAGGAAAAGAAGATCTAGATATTTTTCATTATGGAATAAATAAAAGAGGTAAGTTTCAAAAGGATGAAGAAAATGATTTTAGTTTTTTTTAAAACTAAATTCATTATAGAGATCATAAGATCAGTAAAAAGTTTGTTACAAAAAACCTGAGGAGACCCTGAGGGGGCGTGTCCTCCCAAAAATGATCACACATGGATGATCTCGCAAAATAAGCTAAGTAGTCTGCAGCTAAATTTACATTACGATTAATATGATGCAGCTCAATATGTTCAACAATAGTTAGTATCGCCCAACAATCTAGTATGATGTTTCTTATGATCCACAGACTGGGTTGCTCCTTTCAGAGTATGTCGATAAGTGTTTTCGAGTCGCTTTTCATCACTATTTTTTGGAGACCTTGTTGTCGACAACTTTGAAGCCCCTTTAGGACTGTCCATGCTTCAGCCTCGATGACTGATTGAAAGTTTCGTTGTATCGCTCCTGCACAAAGAAATACACCAGTATGAGAATGGATTATATAACCCACTCCTCCCGCCTTATTTCGCCCAACGAAGGACCCGTCATTGTTCACTAGGAACTAAGGTTGAGGCAGGGGCTCCCATTGTTGTAGCTCTTGGTCTACAGCGAGAGAACCCTCAGGTTGGTGGATAGCAACACCAGGGCTCTTTCGAGTATGATTGTCAACGAGGTCTGCTGGGAGCGGAAGTGTAGATGGATTCAATTCTCCTTTTCAAATCTTGTTTTGATATTGTTTCATATGATGATTCAAAGAGGTTTTTTTTCTTATATATGAAGTAGGGTGAATGACATTTAAAATGTATTATGTGTATGTTTGTGCTAGATTGAATTGGTCATAGAACGAATTATATTGGCATGGAATTGATTGCCATTTGATGCTAGGATTATTGATATGGAAATATTGATTTTTATTGGTATACGAAACTTAAGGACTATATTAGAATGGAACGCACACATGTAATTGTTCTAATCATCAAGCTTAGCTTATTATGATATGAACATTGAAACATAAAATTTTTGAATCATTGATTTGGATACTTTGAGTTCAAAAAGAAGATTCTAGAATGTACTAAAGCTACACATAAACGGTTAGAAATTTGACTTGTTCAAAAGAGACGATATTATGAACCATAGAATCAATTAATAATATCATAAGGAACACATTTTTATGTATATTTGCACTTGCTACCTCAATCGAATGCCCACTCACCACGAGCCGGATGTCCGGACACAAAGTGTGAAAAGCGACACCTCTCAATCGGACGTCCACTCGCCTTGAGACAAATGTTCGAACACAAAAGTGTGAAAAGTGACATTTATTGCCCTCAATTGGCCGCCCACTCGCCTCGAGTCAGACGTTCGAGAACAAAAAAGTGTGAAGAACGGCACTTAATGCCCTTAATCGGATGCCGACTCTCCTCAAGTCGGATGTTCGAATCCAAAATTGTGAAGACCAACACTTACTGCCCTTAATCGTACACCCACTTGCCTCGAGCTGGACGTCCGAACACAAAAGTGTGAAGAATGACACTTACCACCCTCAATCTGATGCCCACTCGTCTCGAGTCCGATGTTTAAAAACAAAATTGTGAAAAATGACACATATTGCCCTTGATTAGATGCATGGTCGCCCTATAACTAGATGATCGATTGCTAATCGGATGCCTGGTCGACCTCCAACTAGATGATAGGTTGGATTGATACTTCTGACTCGATGACTAGTTGATAGAAAGATAATAACACCCTTACTAGCTTCGATAAAAATTGGTCATGCCCGTGAAGAAGCTTACGTGGTCCATGAATGACACTTGAATTGTTCATATTTATATGATGAATTGAATTGTTTCTATTATTAAAATTGTGTATTTTTATGCTCTTGTTTCCTATTGAATTATTTATCATGTAAATTGCAATTCATACTTTTATGTTAAAGAACATTAATGGATTATTGCAATTGAATAAGGACTCATGTTCCTACAGTGAAAATCTTTGTTTGATGATTGAATCTCACATTGAATTGAATTGCATGCTTAGTTGTAAATATGATTAAATCGTTCGATTGGAATCAAAACAAAGAAAGATTTGGTGCCATCACATTGTCGGATGGATTATCCATATATTGATTGATTGACCCTAGACGTGGGGACTTAGTTATCTTCGGAGAAGATATTGGGTGCACATGAGGACCCAAGCCTAGGTAGCCTTATTGACTGATGTACATATTAATCCTTTGATGAAACGTAGAATAATAACCCCTTACTTGATTGATTGATTAATTGAAGTATATTTAACCACTGAACATGATCTAATAGATAAAAATTGAATTGAATATGAATCCATCAATTGAATTGGATCGAATTAAGCATTAATGTGAAATGATGCTATTGATGTTCATGCAGATATCAATATTAAGATTGAAATGATTGATTATGATCATAATCCGATCAATAATGAATTATAATTGAATGTACCATGTTATTGCATTCTTAAATCTTATGAACTTTTGATATATATATACATTGATGAATTATATGTTTGTCATGCCATCTCTCACGGGATGGTGCCAACCTTTACATACTCTTATCGAAAAATTCTACCCTACACTCTAGATCTATACATGTGTCTCAGATTGATTATTGGTGATGGAGTTGCTCAAGATGAATAATTCCACATGTTAGGTGTTATTGAGTCTTCTATCTTATGTCACTTTGTCGAGTCTTAATATCGAGACTATACTAGCCCTTAGGCTCTATGTTAAGGATTACTAAGGATTATTGATGTATTTAGATATTGTGTTATTTAATCTTTTATATAGAAGTTTTCACTACGAGATTTGTTTATGTTTCTCAACTGATAGATGATTATATGATGTTTTAATTGCTTCTGTTATTAGATTAGTAATTGATATATAATCATTATGTTTTTGTTGCACATATGTGTAATTGTCATTGTCATCGAACACGCACTTGTAGTGTTGCCCGATTTTCCCCCTTAAAGGATAAGGTGGCGATAATCTATTACTAATGCAACATTTAAATGTGTCTCACAATGATTTTAATGGCACAATCCCATGGTCTCAAGCAGCTCTCTAAGCTCATCACATTGGACCTCCTTCACAACTCTTTGCATGGAGCTGCAGCATAAGAGCACTTCCAGAACCTAACAAAATTGAGATATCTCAGCATGTCTTGAAATTATATCTTCACAAACGTGAGGACGAATTGGGACCCTCATTTTAATTCTTAGTATTTGGACATGTTCAGTTTCCCATTGGGCCTCATGTTCTTTGCATGGCTTATGACGTCGAAGGATGCGATGTGCTAGAGGCTGTAGAGTGTGATGCCATAGTGTTTTTGGAACTTGACGTCTAGTCTCAAACTCCTCATCCTCAATAGTAATCAAATCCATGGCGTCTTCCCGAAATCCTTTGAGCTCAATCAAAGATTTGTCATGGGTTTAGTCTCATGTTGATCCAACTTATTTCGAGGATTGTGGCAGCAGGTCCTCCAAGAGAACATGGTGTTTTTGGACCTATCAAACAACCCATTTCACGATGCCATTCCTTTTGGCATCAGTAAGATCGTGCCAAAGCTAATCATGTTGTCCCTCTCCATGAATGATAGGAGAATCCTTCTCACCATTTGCGACATGAGAAATTCGTAGCTTGACAAGCTCTCTAGATCGGTTCCAGATTGTCCAAATTATCTGCATTCTTTGCTCTACTTACCGGTTCCTGACAATAATTTAATAAGAGGAATCCTGAATCACATCCATTCTGAATCAAGCTTGGTGTCTTTTTGTGTCAATAACAATGACTTATCTCGACAATTCCTTGCATCCTTGAGCAAATGCAGAAATCTCACCACTCTAAACATGAGTGCCGGCATACCTCCATGGACTAGGGAAAGCTCGTCGAGCTTGAAGATTCTTAAATTGAAATCTAACATGTTTCTAAGTTCTCAGGTGAAATCCCACAAGAGTTATATAGCTTAAAGATTTTCAAATCTAGGATCTTTTCGACAATCAACTCTTTGGAAGCTTGTCAAGGAGCTTCTGCGACTTTGCAGTTATGTGAGTTCCAGCTTTCGCTCACAAGTCACAATTACTCAGTGAATGAAGTTCCTTATGTTGCACCCCTCAATTTTTCACTGGTTGAGCTCAAAAGGGATGGAGGACGAGACAATCTACTCATACTAGATGTGCTAATCAACATGGACCTGTCAGAAAATAGGTTAATTGGAGATATACATGAAGAAATTATGACCTTCTTGGATATGAGAAGTTGAATCTATGTAACCATCTGATAGGTACCATACAGACTACACTGGCAAGATGTCAAGATTGTTCTCTCTCTATTTGTCGAAAAATAATCTGACAGGAGAACCACAAATCAGTTTATCCATCTTGAGCTCCTTAAATATGTTAAACTTGTCCTACAACTTCTTCTAAGGTGCCATCCCTTCTGGAGGTCAAATGAACACCTTTGTGGATCCTTCCATTTACATTGGAAACAAGTATCATGTGGCTTCCCACTTGATGGCAAATGCCAATATGATAAAAATGCATGATCCACCAATGTTGACCAACATACATGAAGAGGATGAAATTAGATGGATTTGTGCTCGCATTGCAACACAGTTAGCAACCGGAATTATTCAAAGAAAGTTGGAGAGAAGCTTTTTGTCTATTTGTGGACAAAGATACATGACAGCGCCATGGGAAGATGCTTCAAAGGATTTAAGGGAAAGATGTCAAGATGACCTAATTATTGTATGACATTACTTATTTCCCAGAAATGATGCTTAATTACCAAGATCATGCCTTATTATGTGGAATTGTGATTAGATAGTAATTTCCACTTCTTTATCCACTTTTTGTTTCTAATGAGCATGCATTGGAGAATGAAGACCACAATGAGTTCTTCATCATTTTGTAGGTTTTTTTATCATATTCAACTTACCCAAGACATGCTCTGGTCACTAATAGGCATGTCTCACTAGTAGACTACTGGCATGGAGGAGATGATGTGTCTAGGGAAGGGTCTTGGATGTCAACACTTTGATCTCCATTGTCGGAGCAAAGAACTAGTGAATTGTTAAGTCTTATTGAAAGATTAAGAAATTTGGTCCCATATCATTATGCATGCATAATTGTTCAATTTTTTTAGTATTATTTTTAGATTATTTCATAAATTTCCTCATAACATACATTATTTTATGTACTTATTTACATTTATTGTTTTTTAGTCATAAAACTATCTTTTTTTTTGTCTAGGAGGCAAAGAGGATGAAGAGGTGAAGATGATGAAAAATGACACTCAATTCGGAGTTAAAATGTGGTCAGAATCATAATTTCAATGTGTCAATTATACTCCGAGTGTTTATCACGACCCATGACAAATAAAGAAAATGTGATTTTTTATCGTTTCAGGTCATGATGATTATCATGGCTAAGGAGAGTCTCCACTTGAATAACACGGTCATGAAAGTCATTAACGACCCATGACAATGCTAGATGCAAAACTATTGAGTTTCAATCACAATCGTGAAAGTCGTTTCATGAGTCGTGACTATTTGCAGAACATTTTTTAGCTTCGTGACAGCCGTGAAAACACTATCATGGGTCGTAAAATAAAAATTTTTGAAGAAACTTGACGAAAATGTAGTTTTATCAAATTCTATCTTGTGCTAAAACAAAACTTTGAGATAAATTATTTTTTTTATTAAAATCTTATCAAATTAGGTGATTCCAAATCCAAAACTTTTAGGATTCCTAATATGATTTGGTCAAACTTATGAATAAGCCTAGATCATACCCTGCAAACTTGAAGAAGACATCAATGTCTAAAAGAATTTCTTAAGGAAGATTTATGCGCATAAAAAACTTTGTGGAGAAGATCAACGTCAAGGTGTTGTTACTCCATTATTATTTTCTATCTTTAGATAATTTTGAAGGATGAATTTCATTTGTAAATGTTAATTTATTCTTATGGAGTAATTTATTGTAAGGGATCTTGTTGAACCCTTGATTCAATTGATTTTACTTTTTCTTCAATTCTCCTATGAACATGAGTCTTGTGTTTAATGTTTATGTTGATTGATTGTGATATTATATTTAACTAGCATCATGGATACGAATAGTTGATTTCTGAATCTCATTGGTATGGAATTGATGTGTAATCTTGAGTTGAAGCATTGCGTGTCATATCGAGTAGCATCCTAGAGGAGAATACTTTCAATGTTTGGTCTATTGATTATCATCTTGGAGAGGAACAATAGGTAGTTTAGGAGATACAAATCATGCATCTTGACTTTTAATAAATAAGATTGTCATCCTAGAGATGAAGGATCAAGTTTATCTTGAAATAAAGTAGTTGATTCATCTTGAAGGGAAAATTATATCTTGAGTAGATCCTAATCTATCTAGGAGTTTGAAATAAAATTATAATTCAATTAATCTTGTGATGAAACAATATTTATCCTTATATTATCTCATCATGATCCAGAGTTTGTTGTCATCAAAAAATTTATTTTCTTTTATTTTTTCCTTTATCTTTTAAAACTCACTTTTTATCCAAATCCAATTGTCTCTTATTAGTTTGTGGGATTATATATATAATTAACATTAATCCTTGTGAGAATGATATTATACTCGCTTCTCTATTATTTAATAGGATTAGTGCACTTTATAATGATATTTTCTGAACTCATCATGCATCAGACCATACAAGACGTGATAGGTGGATTTGATCTTTTGGAAAGTTTAGTGCTAGACAAGTTTACATGCTTAGGGGCGATTGACCAACATTTTTATGTCGATCGAAAGGTTGATCGCAGGTTGATATGGAGACTTAAAATACCACTGAATGCACATGTCTTCACATGGCTATTAAGAAGATGAATATTACTTACTAGATACTAAGCTGGAAAAATAGCACTTGTGAAATTTGTTCTAAATACTATACCTAATTATTTTTTATGCTCTATCTACATATGTGAGGGTATTATTGAGTGTTTGAAAAGGCAATCTAGGGGACGAAGGTAAGAGAGGTGCACGTAATATAAGCTGGAAGAAAGTTCAACTCAGCAAGATGGAAGGTGGCTTAGGTATAAGAAACTTGTATCACATCAAGAAGTCTCTCTTAGCCAAAAGAATCCTAGCTATATTAAATTTGAATAACAATATTTGGATGAAGCTTGTCACTAACAAATATGGCAGGTCACTAACAAATATGGCAGGATACGTCATTGGCAGCAAATAGAAGACAAAAAAAATGTTTGGAGTCGATGGCTTCTGCTAAATGCTCTTGAAAAAATAAGTTAGGTATCAAAAAATACATTAGTAATGGTATCTCTTCTCATGATGTTTGATCTCTGGATTTTTAACTGTCCACTCATGTGTAAACCTATTTATGTGAATGTAAATGCTCCATTCACACACCCCTAATGGTAAGTGATCTCGAATTAAACAACTCCTAAAATTTGCCTATGTTACAAGATTATTTTGGCCCTGAAATTATATCTCATATTCTCTTTATTCATTTGTCTTCTAATGACTGTGATGACTCGTGGATCTGGGTGACGGGTACCCAAGGAATACCAAATGCTAAAGTTGTATACAAATTTCTTAGTTACCAATATCAATCTAATGGAATAGGACGGCCTATCTATATCACAATGTGGAATATTCCCATCCTCCAAAAATACAAATATTTTTATGGAAGCTTCTTCATCTTAGGTTGCCCGCAAAGGAGCTGTTAATGACCTTCATGTGGTCTATCCATTGAGTCAAACAAATATTTATTCTTCTCTTGTCAAATTAGCTCCTAGTTGTTGTCTCTTTTTCAATTCAAGCCAAATTTCAACTTAAATCATATGGACACCTGGGATGAAGGCACTTGGACTCAAGAAAGTCAAAACACGAAGAATATTTCACGCCGAAAAATTCTCTCCTTGTCTGCATATTGTTTATAGGGTATTTGGAACATGAGAAATGAAGCACACTTTAGATCTAGACACACAACCATTTCATTAGCGTGCAAAAAAGCTTTAGCGAGGTATAGTGATTACGCTAATATTCATATTGTAAGCCCAAGCCCATTTCACTTAAAAAAAAACTCAATGGCAATCACGTAAATTTTTAAAACTAAGGAGGGTAATTCTAACTTTTTGCAGGGCAGAAATAACAAACAAATAAAAATAAAATAAATCATAGACCGTGGGATGTGCAACACGTGGCACTAGGTTTATAAAAAAGGGCCAACCCCTTCCTTTTCCTTCTTCCTTTCTCTCTATTGTCCTTCTCCTCTCTCTCTCTCTCTCTCACTCCACGATGTTGCCAGCCGCCGTCTGCTACCAGGGCAGCTCCGACACCATTGTTCCGACCGTGTTTTGACCATTGGATGGTATGTTTAAGACGAGCGCAATGAGGCGAATACAATGGCATGGGTTTTTGGGAGTCTCCATGTGCTCACGGTAGTTTGAGATGGAGTCATAGTGCCGACGATAGTGATGATATGATCAGCCTCCCAATTTCTTTCCCGGTGAGACCTTAATTCATTTGGCAATCACTTTTTAGAATGATTAACATTAACAGTTTGACATATTTTGAATGGAATAGAGCCGCACAACGTTTTGACTATCTCACCATCAATAGAGTTTGCATGTGCCATGTTTCTTAGTTCTTGGATTGATGCTACGCCATTTTGGATCCTTAGGTTACTATGGGAAATAACCTATTAATAGAACCAACTCCTCATAGGGGAGCATGGTATCCGGATAATAACAGAGACGACATATAAATGTTTGTGTTTTTTTCTTTCTTATACATATACTTGTAAGTGCAGCCGGAAGTACTTATGAATGGTCTTTAATTGAATAATGATTAATAGCATCTAGAATTTATTTTATGCATACAGAGTATTACAATAAATAAGTCAACTTGCACTAGGGAATTACTGTAGGAATCACAGCCCAATAGTATGCATAAACATTTGCAGGAGACTTTTATATCAGTTGTGTACATCTATATGTATATACTTATATTGTATTTAGGTTATGTGTCTGAGAACAACTGGGTATATATTTGTATATAGCAAATTGATGATTTAATAATTAATTAGAGGATAACATCAAGATGTTCTTGACTAGTTGGTCCAGGTACATTAGTTATCAAGTTGTAAAACATGAATAAATATTAATGACAAGTTAGTGAATTATAAGAGACTTATTACATGGTATTATGTGAGGAGTCCATGTGTAAGATGTACATGACTTATTAGAATTTTGTATGTGACACGGACTGCTATGTGTCTTGAATTTATTGGTTTACTTAAATCAAGGAGTAAGAGGTGTATGGAAAGGATAGCTAAAAATAAAGAATAATTAATTGAGGTGGGATGTTTCTTACACACATCATATGCATATACCAATTATAACACAATGACTGCATTCGGATTTACTCAAGGATCTTACACTAATCGGCTAAGATCATTTAATTATGGTTAATTAACATTATTTTCCAAAATAGGTAAATCTATAATAAAGGTTGAATAATAGATCAGATTGATCATGTTGAGGAGTAATTAATCACTAAACGAGTATGGCTAATGATTTCATATATGACTTGTTATGAGGTGACAAATTATAATGGATTGAGCCTATTTCTAAGGTAGTAAATAATGCTTCTTATTACCTCATATATAAAGGAACGTAGATATGATTGATTCTGATTTTTAAACTAATGGAAAGGTAATAAATCCGAAAATCATAAATAATGAATATATTATTGTATATGATCGATTAGATTACGAGACTAATTTGAAAATGTATAAACTAATTATATAGTCCTATATATGTGAAGCACTAATAGGATCTAATTGAATATTTGATTCGGTTCTCAGTTGTTGGATTTACTCAGATGCGGGAGACCGGCGGGGTCGAGTGTAGCCGAGGTGAGTGGTTTCCATAAACCTAGAGCAATACCACATCATTGTGGTCCAGTATATTCATTTCTTTAGCTTACCTGATTGATTATGTTAATGATGTGATGATCTTTTGAGCTATTGTCATGATACGTAAGTTTCGATCTTTCGATGTTTTCAGGATTTTGTTAGGGTTTTCATGGATTCAGATGTTATGATGTTATTATATTATCTTAGATTTTGTTTCCAGATGTATGATTGCGTGTTGGATATGAATTCTGTGTGAAAATCTATTTTGTTAAATATGAATAATATCCTAAATGATATTATGACATCATCATGCATTTGCGTGGGAGCGAAGGGATGACTCCTATGAGAGCGAGGTGAATTACTTATGTTGGATCATGGTGACAAGAGAGTCATTTGCGGGAATGAGCTACGGTTGTGCGGGTTGTTTGACCTCTCTGGAGGATGATGTGATGTGGATGTGTGATTATGGAGACGGAATTGGGACCTTTGGGCAGGCACGGAGCCACGCCATGCGGGCCGTTGGACCTCTCATGGATGAGATGAGACCTTTGGGCGGGCGCGGAGCGTAGGCTGTGCGGGTCGTTGGACCTCCCGAACCATATGTGTGGATTTACTCGTAATTGACGAGGTGGTGTCATGACACATAGTTCAGCTCATACGTAACATATTTTTAACTCCTGCATTTGATTGCAAGTATTTTCATTATATGAAGCTATGTATAATATATATTTGAGTGTGTTCTTCTGATGGATTTATTTTTCGGATGATTTAAATATTGTATGGATCTATTATTTCAGTCACTGAGTCATTTATGTTCACCCCTCTTATTATTGTTATTTTGTAGGTGAGTAGGAGGAGTTACTCCTCGAGGATTGATGTTATAGCTCTTATACATGCTCACTGGGTTAAAAAGGGAAAATAATTAGGTTGTGTGTGAATGTGAGAGTTTGGAGATATGTAGACTTATATTCTTGTTTATTTTTATCATATTCATAGATTTTTACCTATTCATCGGAACCTTGCGCCCGTTTAGTCATTATTATGTTGTTGGAGTATCGTGAAATCCTTGTTGGCACATTTGGTCCTTTACTTTTATGTGTTTTTATTCTATTTCGTTCATATGATTCGGGCTTGGCCTATTATACATGTTATATATGTCGCATGGACTAATTTTTAGCAAAGGTCATGTCGAAACTTTTGACAAATTCTAGAATTAGTTTATTTTGGAGCCTTTGGTCTTTCGATTTTACCGTTAGATTGTGAGTTTGAATTTGAATTAGTGAAAAGTCGTAACCCCCACCCCCCCCCCA
>LTAE01001126.1:38385-61895 GCA_001647135.1 Pontederia paniculata | reverse complement strand
CAGGTTTGTTGGAGCCCTCCGCATAATTAAGAAGGAGGAGTTTGTTGGGATTATTAATATGCGGGCCCGATAAGCAAAAAGAAATAAATAAAAAAAATGAGAGATGGAGGGAGTTGGACTCGGAGTCCAACTCCATCACATCACGTCACCACCTGAAGTTATAAAATGAGATGTGAGGATTTTTGTACACGAGTGAAGAAGAAAAGAAAAAGGCCGCCGTGTCTTCGAGCCACCGAGTGCAGGAGAGAGAAAGAGAGGAGAGGGAAAATCTTTTGAATTTATTTTGGAGACGAGTTCTGATCCGTTTTCAACGAAATTTCAGGCACAAATTCTCTATAGTCTTCTCATCAATCTCAGATATTTCAGTGAGATCCTTCTGACTTCTATCCCGATTTTCAGAGAGATTATTTTGTGAGATCCAATATTATTTTTTGAGGCTTTTATTTCTGTATTCCTCTGCTTAGATCAGAGAAAAAACTTTGTATCCTACTTTTTTCATAGTGAAAGATTTGTCGCTCGCTCCCGTGGTTTTTTCTCTCACCTTGAGAGGTTTTCCACGTGAATCTTGTGTGCCTCTGATCTGATTTAATTCTCTTTATTATTGTCATCACCCTATTTAAATTTATGCATTAAAGAAAAGAAGATAATTCCGCAAATATTGTTCAGCCTTTTCCCAACAAATTCATGATCTTCTTTGCTTAGCAACAATAACTATCATAATTCATTCCTACTTCATAACCATTAGTTAAGAGATATTATCCCCTTAAATATATTTTATCAAACACCTAATAGGCATTCTATAGTTTTCTCATAATCCAACTCATAAACATGCGTCCTAAGTTCTTCATACATACTTCCTCCTTCTCATGAACAATTTATCCAAATTGAACAAAAAACTAAGCAGAATGAGAGGATCCCCTTTTACATGCCTCTTGTCCAAGTTTAGCCCTAATTTGCACTTCTTCTTCTTGAGCTTCCTCTTTTTCCTTTTCTTTAGATATGTTGTAGCCCACATTTTTCTCTTTGATTCAATACCTCATCTTCTTCCTCCTTTCCTTGCTGCAATTCCATCGTGGAATGAGCTTGAATTGGTTCTCCTTGGCCCTTGGTGACATAATCAAGGTGAGTGAGTTTCCATTTTCGGATAAGAGAGAAAATTGCAGGTTAAATGAGGTTTTATAGTGTTGGGTTAGTGGGGTTTGGGGTCAAATGAGGTGCCATTTAAGTGGGAAATGGGGTCCACCTTTCCTTTTAATTATTGGTCATTACATTCATTATGCATATAATACATTTATATTATAATATAAATATTTAATTATCATTAATTTTTAACCAAAAGTTAAATTTAAGTATCAAATAAATTAGTTTGATTATCTGAATAAAAATAGCTCGATTAATCAATTAGGTCGGTTAATTGACTTATCATGTTCGTCCTTGTTTTTGCAAACGATAAGTGTTTAGTGAATTACTTCGGTCAACACCAACATATTGGAGTTTGACTAAAATTTTAATGAACTTTTTTTTTTACTTTTAGAATTGGATAATATTTCTAGTCAATTTTGTTACTTGTATTAGAATTTTTAAGTTCTCTTATTTTACATAGGACTTTAATACTACAAAAAGTATAGGAGTTAGTTTTCTTATTTTATGTAGAATTTTAATGCCCTAATTTATATAAGAGTCTAGATTTATAAATTATATAAATTTAAGGTTAATATTATTGTCACTTCGTTCTATTTGACAAGGTTAAAAATGTTGGTCCCTATAAAATTGAGTGACAATAGAGATTCACCAAATATTAGGATTATAGATTTCTTTGTAATCATAAAAAAATTTTATTCTTTCGTAAATTGATCGTGATAATAAAGAAGATGTTTTCTCGCATATTGTTCCAACAATTAGTATTAGATCTTCAAGGTTGAAAGAAAATTTTTGTTTCTTATTCATTGTCCACTCAAGTGTAGCTTCATTCACGTTTGGATCACACCATATTTGTTTTCTCCTTGTTGACTTCAAGGAAATGGCTTGTGGATTATAAATTTCTTTGTTAACTTTTTTATTCTTTAGCAACATTGGTAATGATAACTAATAAAATTAAGACATTTTCCTTGTATCTTTCCCCAATAATTAGTATAGAGCTCCAAGATTGAAAGAATATGTTCATCTCTTGTTCATTGTTTGCTCGATTGCAACTTCATTCATGTTTAAATTGTGCAATATTGTATGCTTCTTGTTGACTTCAAGGAAATGGCTCATGGAGTCCAATGACTTGTATTCCACTACAACTTCGTTTAATGAAGCTTCATCTTCTTCATATTGTGATATTATTCTAATTCTTTCGCGTTATTTATTTGTGCAATTTTACCTCTACCTACGCGCTTACATTTGGACATCTTGTTTTTCATGTGGTTTTATCTTCCCACGTGTCTTAATCTACATCAAGTTATCCACCACCTTAATCATTAGTCCTCTTATGTTAGCTTTTATGGTCCATAGTATGTGTGTGAGTCAAGTCTTTCAATTTTATAATTATTAGCTGAAACAAAACTCGTTAAAGTTGGGGGTTCATTATTCTAGTTTCAGGCATATTTAGTGACCTATTGTGTTGGCTCTCTCCAAAATTATTGTTCACCAAAAAATATTTGTTGAGGGTCTATTTCATGAAACTATCCAATTTCAGCTCAGTTACAAGATTTTCATCTAGTTTAAATTATCTTTAGTAGATCTTGTGCATCCATTTTTAGAGGTATATTATAATCTATTTCTCGATCAAGACATCTTCTTTTTTGTTTTTAGTGTTTTCAAATTCCTTTCTGCATGATGTCTACGATCAAAATTGAGATTAAGAAGTTTGATAGTTCCATCAAAGTTTTCTCTTTGACAAATGAAGGTGTTGCCTTTCTTGATGAGAGAAGAACGAATAATGTCACATTCGGGAAAATATTTGATTATGCTAAATGGGCAACATTAGGAGATAAAATATTTCGACATTTCACCTTTGAATGAAGATGAAGCATTTTAAAATATTGCTTTAGAGAATACTAATGTTGATCAGTGGTTGAAATTGAAAATCTTATGGATGACTTATAGACTTTGATTGTGTATATACTCTACGCATGTTCGATGGTACTTTTTTAAATAAAGATATCACAAAATTTACTTTGATCATCACCTATTTGATCAAATCAATGTGTCAATTGCTTATGGAGATCAAACTTTGTTATTATGTTCTTTGCATCCTTCTTGCAATTTTTTTTATATATGTCATATTTATAATTTACGACAAATAATATTTTTTTAGATTTCTTTGTGTTAAATTATCGAATAAGGAGAAAAATGACAATAACTTGATTTCAACGACAACAAAAGTCAATTTTGATAGGATGCATAAATTTATTCATTTAGTCGATCAAATCAATTAACGGATTGGTCCGTTACTTATAAACAAGATCATCACTCAAATATGGTCTCTTCTAGTCGTCCTTGGAGTGATTTCAATTGGAATTTATGAGTAAATTCCGAAAGGCCATGCTTTAATTGGACTATATTATCTAATTTCATTTTGGTTCGACTAACAGCTAATAAAAATCTATTCGTTAACCAAATTTAATTGGTTCACTTTGGTTATTTAACAAAAAATCTGAATAAGAATAAAAATTAATCGATAAATGAATAATATTTTTATTATATATTTTTATAGTAATATTCATAAATTATATGATGTTCTTATTGCAAATTTGCATTTCTTCATAACATCTTAATTTTAGTTTGTGATTATTTTATGTGAAAATAATATGATATTAAAATTTGAATCTTCTTAATAATTGTTTTATGTTTACTCCATCATAATTTTTATATACAATATATTATTATTAAATTACGTTCAAATTTGGCATCAATTTTCAATTTGAATGCATTGGTTATATTTTATTTATATATTTAAAAAACAATATTTTTTAAAATATATATTATTTTATTCTTTGGATACTTCGATGAATTCACTAAACAAAATTGAAATGTTTTTATTAGTCGAAGTCTATTAACAAAAAATTTCAACTCAGATAACAAATATTTTTTTTACTTAGTTTGAATAATTAACCGGCCAGATTGATCGGTAAATTATACAAACTAACCGATGCACACCACTAAATCATGATGTTGAATTATTTGTTGGCAGATAGAAGGAAATTAATCAATGTGATTCTAAAAGTCAATTTGAAAAAGAATCCCCACTACAAATCACAATCAGGGTTCAGCGATATAATATGTTCCAAACAGAGAGGAATATGAGAGCTAATTGTCTCAAATTGAAGAAGAAGAAGAAGAAGAAGAAGAAGAAGAAGAAGAAGAAGAAGAAGAAGAAGAAGAAGAAGAAGAAGAAGAAGAAGAAGGCAAAAAATATGAATAAAAATAAAAAGTAATCGATAAATAAATTTCGAAAGGCCATGATGATCTTAAGTTTCATAAAGAAGTGTTCTAATGATTTTGCAAATGATAACATATTTGACAACATCACACAACTCTATGCACATTTTCAACATATGTGTAATTGCAAGGGTGATAAATAAGATTTTAATTGAGAAAGCTTAAATTATTACTTTTTGTTGGGAATATATAGGGCGAGGGATCGACCAAGAATCAAAACAACGAATAAAACAAGAAAGAAATATTGACACACAGATTTTTAACGTGGTAAAACCCTCTAGATCAATATGAACAAGAGGGAAACATCCACGGGCAAAGGAGGCCGCCACCAAAGAGTTTTCACTATATCAGAAGAAGAGAGTACATCATAAAAACCCTAACCCATATTTCCCCCTTGGGAATCAGTGTCGGGCTACGGGCTTGGGCCTAACGACCCAAGCCCTCCGCTACCGCCACAGATTCCTTTTTTTTTTCTCTCTTAATTTTGAGTACATGGTATAATATTTCAAGTCACAATAACACTTTTGTTATATGTCTAGAAGATGAGTTATAGGTAAAAGTTATCTCTACAACATTTTATTTGATTAATATAGTTCTATTGCGGATTTTCGAGTGAAAAACTCTTTAGAAGTTTTGATCAGTTTCACCTGCAAAATATTTTTGTTTAAAAATATTTGGTTGTTTTGCTTATGTTCATGAAGATGAAAGATCATCTAATTCTCAAATCAAAGTACACTTTCCTTGGTTATTAGTATAATGTTCTAGAATATAGGTTGTGATGTCTTTGATCTTTCAAATTTATAATTAGTAAATTAATGACATTTAATGAACCAATTATGATGTTGAAAATATTAAAGTTAGAGCGTAGTTCTAATCAATAATTAGTGTTTGATTTCGTTACATCTCAAGTACACCTACATAATTTTTTTTCGATTCATCATGATCTTCAACGTATTGTCATCAACATGGAGATTCAAACACTTCAGAAGTTCATGAGAATATAAAAACTCAGTCACTGATATATTCAAATGGGTTGTGAAGCATTTGAAAACATATGGTTGTTCTGGATTTGTTTATTGTATTAGTATTTAAAATGCGGTGGAGCTTTTTGATCATGTTTGCTATGTGAAGGCAATGTTGTGAGATGATGGTTGTGTTTGAGGTGGCTTTTGTCCACATCACGTTCATGTGCTTTTCTTTAAAGCATGTTATGACTTTTCTTTGAAAAAGCTCAAGAAGTCAATATATTTTGTTGTGGCCCAATGCAAATAGTGGAGAAAAGCACCTGATTTTGATGTTTCCAAACACACTTGACATTAGGCATTGAAAAGCCACCAATATTTCAAAATTTTATTTTTTTAGAAATTGATTGAAATCATAAAAAGATTTGTTTAATGTGAGTGAGATTGCAAGAAAAAAATTGACATTTATTCGCTCTCAAATGCTAACTGAGGCAAGATTCACAACTCAATTCTTGAGTTCGGAGATGAGAATTTTGAAATTATATTTAATTTCAATTTCTTGAATGATATATTTGTTAGCTTTTAGAATTTTAAATTGCATGGAAAAATTATCGAGGTTTAATTAGAATTTTATAGATCTTTATCTTTCAACTTTTAAAATATGAATATTGTCTTATTTAACTTTATTAATTTATTCTTTTTGTCTTTGTGTAGGATTTCAATGTTTCAATTGATGTAGCTATTGTTTCTCTTGTTATGCGTAAAAGTTTAGTATTATAATTTGTATAGTAGTCTAAATTTTTAGAGCTCGTCTTCATTGTAATAATGCTTTTGCTTTTTTTTGAATCATTGATCTTAATAATAAAGTTGACAAAAAAATCTTATATTTTGTCCTAATATATGGTGCCATATTATTTTTCATGATGTTTATCTTCTCTAAACATAAGTTTTTTTTTTCGATTTGTTCTTTAATCTCAAAGAATACTCATATTTTTTTTCTTTTTAAATAATTGTTCTTAAAACAATAAAAATGTGTTAATACGAGGCCGCCTTCTTTTTATGCTTCAGGTATTCATTTTTTTAAAATTTGGCTTAACTTAAATATTTTCTTGTTTGGACTATATTTTTTTAGATGTATTACAATTCTCAAACTTTTTTTCTTTCTTTGCTCGTAGATGGCAAATAAAAAAAAAGTTATCTCTTTTAGGTTTTTGGTGGCTAAATATTTAAAGTTTCAAATTTAAGATGTGGAGAAAGATGGATTTTAAACAAGTTTAATTTACATTACTTTTTATGGATGTATTGTTCATATCATGATTATACATTTGTTTCAGATATCTTGATTATGCTAGCGTAAAATTTTTATTTTGATGATTTTGCTGGATCTAATATTTGATTGTTAACTTTCTTAGGGAGTACATTTTTGTTTATTATTTTTTAATCGTTATTTGAGATGCATTTTTTTAATAAGTAGATGGAGCTATTTTCTATTCAATATCTCCTCATATTTCTGTCTCCTTTCAAACACATATTACTACTAATAATACACTTACGTTGTGATGGTATTGTAACACAAAACCAAACGAAAATCAAGTATATAACTAAATTAACCATTGTTTTCTAACTTAATATACTTTTTAATATCACTATATATATATATACATAAAACTTATATTTTGATTGAGTAAATTATATATGTATACATTAAAAGTATTCATAATATATATATATATATATATATATATTGGTATAATTTAAATTATTTGGTTTTCCGTTGGGATACATACTCTTATGTTTTTAAAAGTTTAAAAATTGCATAAGTTTTTTATATATATATATATATATATATTGTGTGTGTTAAGTTGGATCAATTTTTTTTTAGATTTTTTAGTTTGGCATCATAATAATATTTATTTTTAAGAAAAAGCTAATTAATTTATCATTATTGTCATTGTTAGGCAATAAAGTGGGCTGGCCCATATAAATAAAGAAGAACCCTTTAACCCTCATGCCGCACGCAAAACCCACGTGAGTCTTATCTTTCCCTTTCACTTGTTTTAACTTCGTTTCTTCTCCTCTGTGTTCGTCTCCCGTGCCTGTGCCTGTGCCTCTGCCCTACGGTTGCCCGCCGCTGCTGCCGGCGCTACGTGGATTCCGTCGCTCCTCTATCAGGTCCTCGTCGATTCTTCTCTTCTCTCTCTCTATCTCTCCTCTCTGAGTTGCTGATGCCAGAGAACCCCAAGGAGTAATGCATCCTGCGGGAGCAGGGGGTGTTTGCAGACGGGTTTCCCATGTTCTTCGTTTTTTTCCTTTTTGTGTTGTTCAGGCACTAAATGATGTGTTCTTTTGTTCTGACTTGATTAGAGATGGGCCTTGCATATTCTGATTTAATTAGAGACCTTATTATTGCTCTATTGACTAGTAATTCCTTTTTAATTTGTGATATTTTAATGTTATAATCATTTTTTAATATTGTATTGGTATAATTCATTGCTAATTTGTTAGTAGTTCTTTGTTGTTGATGTATTGATCTAATTTTGGTAATTTTATTAGTTGTTGTGCGATTATTGTTCACTCGTTCCTGTTCCTGATCTTAGTGTTTGATTAGTAGTTTAGTAGTAATATTTTCTTAAGGAAATGCAATTTTTATTCAGTAGGAAAAATCATGTAGAATAGTCTGTCGCGTTAAGTTTACACAATTTCGTATTTGCCTGCTATATATGTACATTTTACGAGTTTGGTAACATTGCTATGAATTTTATCTTATTTAACTTGTGGTTTCTGTTGTTTATGTTATTTTGATCTATGGAAGTGAGGCGAGATGGCGGGCCAATTTGCTCGTGAATGGGTTGGAATCCAGCAGTTTCCTGCTGCTACTCAGAACAAATTGCACGAGTTGTTAGGGAAGCTGAAGCAAGATGTATCTCTTCTCCCTTCTATCATCCTATTTATCTCGAAATTACTTGCACGGCATTTGATATATAGTTCTATCTTGCATATGGTTGTTGGAAGGAAGTGAACTTCTATTAAGCTATGTCATTCGTGCAGAATGTGAGCACATTGACCATCCTAGTGATGGGCAAAGGTGGAGTCGGGAAGTCTTCTACTGTAAACTCCCTGTTGGGAGAGAGGGTCGCATCTGTCAGCGCATTTCAGGTTTCTTTTTTTGTTTTCTGTATATATTTGTTTCATACCTTTCTGTTTACAAGGATGTGGAATAAGATATATTTAGGCACAAGTTTCTGAATTGGGACATTGCTGTTGCAGTCTGAAGGGTTGCGGCCGATGATGTGCTCACGCACTCGAGCAGGGTTCACCTTAAATATCATTGACACGCCAGGGCTTGTTGAGGGTGGATATGTGAATGAACAGGCACTTGAAATCATTAAAAGGTGTATAAATGACATGAAAACTCTGGTTAAAGATTATTCATTTTTAACTATTATGGTAGATATATGAGAAGCAAATATCTTTTCTTGTAATGTTAGAAGAAACATCAATAATGAACCAAATCTCTCTCAAAAAATAAAAGAATGAACCAAAAGATTCCCTTGTGTGAAAACCATATATAATATGTATGTATGCATGTATGTATATATGTATTAAGCAAGGTGCAACCATTAAAACTTGGTTGCACCATACATTCATACACATAGCATGTGAACCTCTTTTTTCCTTTTGACCTCATGTGGTTCCCATTTGAGGTGGGACCACATATTATGTGTATGGATTTACTATGCAGAGAAGATTTTTTAGAGGCACCTTACTTATTCTCTTTATTCTATTATATAAATGGATATTGTTGTTAAGTATTGTGGAAGGAACATTTGAGACACTTGTTTGGTGTTTGATATTTTTCTTACAAGAAGTTGCTCCTTAAAAAAAAAAAGAGAAGTTGTTATCTGTTGAACAATTATCAAGTATGTAGTTTAATTTTCTCACAGAATACATTGTCCAGTTCTTTCTCTTATTTGTTACTCAGAGACCATAACCTCGTGGTGATACTATAGTTAGATCCATCGTCTCCTCAATCTGCTAGGATTATTGTTGTTTCTTCTGATTTGTTCTCATTTGTTGATAACTTCTCTTCTTTTGAAGGTAACCTTTTCTTTTAGCATTATGAAGTTTTACCCACTGGATATGTTGTGATCACTTAATGCCATTCAGGTTTCTTTTGAACAAGACAATAGATGTTCTTCTGTATGTTGATCGGCTGGATGCTTATAGAGTGGATAGTTTGGATAGACAAGTCATTAAAGCGATCACTGACGCATTTGGGAAAGGGATATGGCGTAGATCTTTGGTTGTATTAACTCATGCTCAGTTGTCTCCACCAGATGGATTAAACTATGATGATTTCTTTGCCAGACGAGCGGATGCCCTTTTGAAATGCATACGGCTAGGTGCTCGAATAAAGAAACAAGAGTTTGAGGTATGACAATCTTTGTGTTCTCCAACTTTGTTTGTTTGCCTTGCCATACCCAAATCAAGTGATAATTCTGATCTAAGATATGAGTTGGCATATTGTTGCTTGTGCCATCCATCTAGGTTAGGTCCATCCAGTGTCTGTTCATGCTATTGAGTCCAGTTTCATGTATAATCAGCATCTTTTGGCCTTATCACATATTTGTCAGCTTGATTTAATATGACTTAAGGTTAAAAAGTTTATTTTGACTTGTCATACTTAATTAAATGGTCCATGATTAATTTCGACACATTCATATCTAATATGATTTGGTTCAGTCCCATTGAGTTTGAATCTAATATATCCTGGCTATGTTAAGCCAGCTTATTGAGACTGATTGGTGATTAAAAAAATCATCAAAATTTTGGTCAAGGTCATGGCGTTGTTACCGTCTACTTTCTTTATTCATATTAATTAGTCTCAAGGGAAACGTCCATGGAAAATTTCTTATTCTCGAATGTATTTACCATGGATCCTGAACCTATAAAACCTAGATACCTTTCCCCAACATCCATGTTTTCTCATTTGCCAAATTGTAAAGTTTTTTTTTCTTTTGATTTATGGCATTTTTTTTCTTGTCCTGTCATCACTGATTGCCACCTTTTTGGTCAGTCATTTGCACTTCTGTTGTGAAAGATCAATACAAAATTTATTTTCAATCTAGGATTCATAACAAGCAGTCCAAGCATAATAACTGGCAATCATTATAAGCTACGAGTTAAATCTAAATTGGCTAAGCTGTAATATACTAAACCTGAAAATGAATTTCATACTTCTGTAGCACTATTTCTTAGCCTCATACATAACCTTTTTGTGCTGGATGGCATATCATCTTTCTCTAATAATTTAATTTGTCGTCTATTTTCTTAAAGTTGATTGAAGAACTAGATGAATGTTCTTTGTTTTCAAAAGATGTACGAGTACCAAAGATCTCATTGTTTCACAGTCATTTTTCACTAGTGCACGCTTATATTTGCTCAAAATGACTTGGATGTAAAGCGGTTGAGAGCCCAAGTTTGTAGAGTTATCACACACTAAACTAATGAAATGAGAATAAATGTTTTGAGGAGACATCTAACCAGTTCTGTCTTATTGTAGGAAGCATCCATTCCGGTGGCCCTGGTTGAGAATAGTGGAAGATGCAAGACAAATGATAATGGAGAAAAGGTGCATCTTGATTCTGTTTATGTTCTGTTTCTCCTCTGATCAAGTTTTGTATATATCATTGACTACCTTCTAGATAATTAATATGTATGATTTGGGAAGTAGGTTCTTCCTGATGGTACTGTATGGATCTCGAAATTGATGGAAGTCATCACAGTTGTTATTGCAAATGGGAGCAAGCCTATCACAGTTGACCAGAAGCTGATCGACGGCCCCAACCCAAACAATAGGGGAAAATTCCTCATACCTCTCATCATGGCTTTTCAGGTAAGCTTTTCTCTATATGACATTGGAAGAGACTCCTTGAAAGGTAGCTAATTAGTGTCATGTTGCATGTTCCAGTACTTTTTTGTGGTTAACGGAATTCAGCGTGCAATAAGAAGTGATGTTGCGAAAGAACCCAAGCCACTTTGGGAACTACGGGACTTGGGCTTGGCAGATGAAAAATTCTGATCTATGAAACTATAATCAGGCAAGCTCTGCGGCGAAGTATAACATAAGTTATGTTCCTTTCCTCCATCGACGCACCGTGCTTTGGCTGAAATAGAATTAGCTTAATTCAGGCGGAAGTAGAGCAAATTTTGAAGCCTAAGAGAGATACTGTAGCTGGTATTTCATCTCCCTTTTAAGTTATTAGATAAACTTTCTTGTGGAAAACTCTCGGTTAGTGGCGTTACATCATATATTTGATTAACGCCTTTATTTTCCTCATTCTGTTTGGGCTAAATACAATATCTGCAACTGGTTCTGTTTCTGTTATTTTGGTAATTTAATGTGAAAGTAGTACAGAAACTGTCTTCCCACGCTGTTTCCCATAAATTCGCGTCAGGTGTGGGTTTGTATCCTTAAGCAATTAGCCCTTCGAAGAGTAAATTTCACTGACTAGCATCCAACTTCTATTTTCTCTCAAATCTCCCCCCAAATAAGATAAACCCAACTAGCGACTTTCTACTTAAATTTTGTAGACAAATCTTTTCAATTTTTTTTATCATATTTTAGCATTGAAAAATAGGTCCGGTCCATGAGCAGGCTTGTTAAAAAAGTCTTTCTTGTGTTGAAACTTTTTTTCTCAAGGGACATGATTTTTTGGGAGTAATTAGCTTTAAAAATGAAATCTCTGGAGTATCTCTTAAAACTTAAACCTTGGTTACTCATAGTTGGTGATAAGTAGCTCATTTTATGGATTTGGAAGTTTCAATATTTTAACTTCTGATGCAGTTTTCAGGAAATTATTTTTTTTATTACAACAAGATTGAAAATAAAAGGATATATAGGTCCCACATCACGCCCTTATAACATCCTCATATAACATTAAAATTTTGTTGTGTTGATGTTCAGCTATAAAAGTGAAAGGCAAGATCATTCTCAAAATCTACAGTTTATTTCGATAGGTTACAAAATAAAATTCCTGAGGTTGAGTGAGATTTACTCGTCTTTAATTGCATTTGAGTTTTTTTGACGAAAATATTGATAAGCTTAGGGGATAGATATTAAAGGCTATGAGAAGCTCACATTTTTTTTCGATTTTTTTCTCGTGCAATTCTATCATTTCTTTCTACTTCATATTTTTCATTTTTGTTAATTTTTGTATCATATATTTAATAAGGTACGCATTCTTTGATTAGTTCTAAAATACTTTGATTTATTGTGAAATGGATAAAATTTTAATATAATAAGTTAATAACCAAGTTTTTTCGTTATGCTTGCATATCATGCATGCACTTTAAGAAATTTATTATAAATAAGCTTAAGTGTTTGTGGACTTACAAATAATTTTATATTTGATAAAATTGTTTGGTTTTGAGATTGTGTTTTACGTGACTTCAGTTATTTTTTTTAAGAATATCCGATTTCCGTGGTAACAAAAAAGTTCATTAGATTACTTACAACATTGCAATAAAAATATTTTAAATAATATAATATTAGAAAATGAAAAATTTAGATTATTAATACTCTCAACTACAATCTTTTTCATATATAACTTTAAATTACAAAATTTATCAATTTTAGTCCTTCAACTTATGTTTATCAATCAAATTCTTCTTTTAAATTTTATACACAATTTTGTTAATTTTTTAGTAAATCTTTTTCTTTTAAGTATTATAAAAACATTTAAAATAAAAAATAACAACTTGATCAATATATTTTATAATTGTTAAAAAAATATTATTAAATAATATTTGTATCCTTACTTTTTTTTGTTTTTATATTTTTTTATTATATTAAAGAATTAAGGGCAAACATAATATTCTATAATTATTTCAAAATTAATTTAATAAAAATTTGGATGAAAATTAATGAAAGTATTAGATTCACAAATCGAAACAAGTTCAGTGACTAAAAATAATATTTAAAATTAAATGTGAAAAAATCTAGTTACGAATGCTAATGAAATTAACCCAATAATTTATCATTTCAATTATGTTATGTTAATTAATTAATTTTTTCGTTAAATTTATCAAATATTTATTTATTAATATTCTAATTGAACCTTCAATCATCATTTGTTATTTGCTATTCGTTGATCAAATTATTATTCATTATGATATTTCCGTCAATAATATCAACAGTTTAAAATATCAATGTTTCTATAAAAAAAATCATATTTTGTGAAATTAAGTCAAGAACACGCGCTTGGATTTGGTGAGGACCCAAATCAAGGACTAAATATAAAAAAAATGACTCGTATAAGATACTTACGTCGATAGTTATTTTTTAAACATCATCATTAGTTATTTACAAACAAAAAAAAACTATGGGAACAAAAATGTCTCATATAATATAATTTCAAGTCACTTTTTAAAGTTCTAAACAAAATAGTCCAATGGACTTGACAAAACTGTCCACCAAATGTTGTCTTGACGTATGAACATATCATTTAGTTGTTATTTCCTTTTCTTCCAAATTAGAATAAATTCGGCATTTATTACATAAGTTTCATTGATGATAATAGAAATCAAAAGCCGATAATCCATATATATATATATATCGTTTTTATCATCTTTTATGTATTGATGTAATGATGCATATATATATATATATATATATATATATATGTGTGTGTAAATATAAAACACATCTATGTTTCATTTATTTTGATCAAAATAATTTTCTGACTTTATCTTGTTTGGTAGCATGAAATATTTATCAGTTGATTTAAAAAAGGTGGATTAAATAAAAATGATCCATAAATGAATTTATTTTTGAATTTAAGAATTATATATCAAATACTTAAAAATAAATATTTTTCTATAAAAATAATTTGCTTTATACATTTATTTGTATAAAGAAACAAATAGAGTCTTAGTTTATGAACATCTTTCATTGGAATGAGCGCTACACACGTATTACCTTACACTCATAACTCAATAATTTTCAGACTTTCTATTGTTTAGTAGCATGAAATATAATGTGGATGGAGAGCAAACAAAATCATGATAGCACTTTGTACCCTTGTGCTTACAAAATATTTCCTTCCCATGTATATTGCATATTTATTCAAGTTGTTCAACCATATAAAAACAATATGTGCACAGATCACATTTGTATCTTTTTTAATAAATTAGAAAATAAGAAAAAAAATAATCTGAAAAATGAAAGAATTTTAAAAATAAAATGTGTTAATGATCTTTTATACTCTTCTTTACTCTTAAAGCATAACTAAACAAATTAAAACAATCAAATGATGGTTAATGCGAGATTTTATAATAGGTACGTGAATATTTTCTTAGTTTAGAATTAAAAATAAATAATTAAGACAATAAGAACTTCATTAAGAAAATAATAATGAAAACCAAGATGAATCCATCCAACAACATTACTATTTTAACAAGAATTAAATTGGCTGATAGAGATAAAAAAAAATCAAATTATATACCTAGCTTATTTATATTTTTCGTCTTTTTTTAATGATGACTCAGGCCGAGGATAAGTATCCCATTGTTGGCACACCCTCATAAGAAGAAGCCAAATATTGGCATCCTCCCAATTGATATAATTTGAATTCAAATAAAATATCTTAATTGTTATAATATACCTCTTGATTAAATAATTGACAACAAGAATGCCAAGTTGCATCATCCATAAGCATGAAAAGCTCTAATTTCTTTTGATTATTTTATTTGGTTCATATCAATTTCTTATCACGAATGCACACAGCATTTGATTAATGTAATCGATAGATAATTAACCATCACACATCAACCAACGTAACATCAGTTATGAGAAAGTGCAAAAATGTTCTACCTACTGAGAGATAATGTAAGAATAGAAGGCAAGAGGATATCAACGTGTAAGAATTCAAGGCACTAGGTTAAATGTGTATCTATCATTTTTATCATTCAAAATATATTTTAATTTTATGCGGATTAAGAATTCAAAGTTTGTAACTTTTTAAATGAACGGGGATGTTTGAGATAACATACTTATGCTAACCTTAGGGAGTCATTCAAACATCGGGAGAGGTGCATCTGGTGTTGAATTATCATATTCCATATTTAATACTTTACCATTTATATATCGATAAATATTTTGATATTTAAGTGAAAATTTTTTTCCTTCAAATTTGATGAATTAAGGTAATCACTTTTTTTATTTGGTATAGTTAACATATAGAAAAGATTATCATGTAAAATTACCTAATATATTTATTTTTAAAAATAATATATTTTTTTCTTAATTTACCTACTTTTATTTCATTCATCTCATGTTCTAATGTCATTTAAACACTAAGAAAATAATAATATATCTAATCCTATAAATATAAATATATATATATATATATATATATATCTTATTATCGAGATTGTTTATCTATTTCTGCAATCTATATGTTTTAATTCAAATCATTTTGTTTAAGCAAAACTTTACTAAAAATATCTTCGCTATATAAGAAAAGAATAAATAAATAAAAAATAAATAGTTCATAAATTTTACTTTGAGATCTTTCAATTTACGAGTATGACATATTTGTTCGCGTCGAAATTCTTAAGTGAATTGTGTGATCGTTCACCTACATATCAAATGCAACTCCTACTCATTCCAATTTTTGAACAATGATGGCGATAATGTGAAATATTTTGATAGATAGTTGGGAATTTTTTATTATTTGATATTTTTATCTAGTCCAACTTACCAAATGGATTATTATAAGAGAAAAATATTTTTTAATTAGAGATATGTCAAAAATTAGAATTAAGGACTTCTTATATTAATACTTTACTGATATGCAACATATCGACACAATGACTTAATTAATAATAGAGCTGCACAAATTCGCTCCACTCCAACATAACTAATTGTCACTTCTCCTTTAACACCTCAATCTATTACGTGGTCCACATATGCAGAAATCATAACAACTTTATAATTGTATTTAAACACTTGTGTTTATCTTTGTTCTGTATTGAAAAGTTATTTTATTGGCTTCACTCTGTTATGGCATCAGAAGACTAAATGTTCGGTCCTCACACAACTCCTTTCATGGCGTTTGCATCCTACAATCTCTTTAGTATTCCACCATCCATCTCTCTCATCCTCCTTTTAGTTTGGAACTCTCTCATCAAGGCCTTTAGTGAACCCTAAAAAACTCGACTCTCGCAACTCAAAATGTAGTTACACACATTGAAGGAGACATATCCATGTCCGCATACCTCCGTCATGCCAAATATTTTTGGCCGATGAACTAGTAGCAACTGGTGACAAACTGTCCACATTTGAATTCAACGTAGTGATCTTCAACAACATGGGAGTAGACTGCAATGGCATCATCACCTCTTTAATGGCAAGAATTGAACCTATTATGTTCCCCGAACTCCAAATGCTCCTCCTCCATGACATTCGTCTTCAAGCTCTACGAATAGGCGACACCTCAATACCATAGAAAATTACATAAGAGCGGACCTTTCTGCAACAATTTCCACTTTTCAATCCAATGCTCATCATCGCTCACAATGACGAGGCAGCAGAAGAGGTCGCTTAGCGCCACGATATGATCTTTGCTTAGTTGGCAGCAAAATGAGTCATAGTCATGTATTGCTGCAAATATAGACACACTGGATCAGTCCAACCTTAAGTCTATTCTGCACAACAACAACCTCTAATACAGTCAATATCAACAATTTTTGGACTCAAAGCGTATAGTGACCTAGATACCCGACCTGACACCACTCAACATACCACGACGAGTCTAAATGCACTTCAATCTCGTGGGTTGTACACATGCAACAATGCCCTTCACGTTGGCAATGATAATGCTTACCTATTTGTCATATCGATTTTGCTTCCATTTTATCCACTGAAATGACCTTTGCATCTCCACACCATTTTGCATGTTCCTTCAATAACAAACCACTTCTTTTTGTTAGAAAATTTGATGCTGATAATTTATACTATTTTCAACTTTTTTTCTAATTATTTCAGTGTCAAGGATTTGAAAACAAATGAAACACTTCTTCAAGGCAAGCTTAAGACAATCTCTACCATCTTCACCAACAACATTCATCTCTTCTTAACACAATTATCATTTGCTCAATGGCATGTTCGTCTTGGAGATCCATCTAGTTGCCATAGTGATGAAAGCCAATAAATTACCAGCCTCTTCAAAAATCATGCTTAATACGTGCTCAACATGCCATTTTAGCAAAGTAGCCACCACCAATCAAGAACCTCTTTGGCTCATCTATGTTGATATATGGGTCCTTGCTCCAATTACGTCATCCGATGGGCAATATTATTTTCTTGTTTTTGTAAATGACTTATCCAAATTTTTTTGGACTTTTTCTTTGAAAAATAAAAGTGAGGTTGCTCATCTATTTTCTTCTTTTCATCTATATCTTAGGCGCAACACCAAGATTTCAAGCATTACAAATAGATCAAGCCGGTAAAGCTTCGACACTATCTTCACATGCACAACATCGAACATCGACTTGTGCTCATACAGATTATCATAATGGCTCTATTGAACGGCGTATTCAGCATATCATAGAGACAACTTTAACAATGCTTGCCCATGCCTATTTCCAAAAGATTTTGGCACTATGCTGTTGAAATTGCAATGTTCCTTATCAACCGCATGCCAACAATAATTCTTAAAAAAATCATACACCATTCAAAATCATATACAAGCAAAATCTAGATGATAACAACCTCAAAATATTTGGCTGCAAAGCGTTTCTGCTAATTCGAACCTAGAACCAACACAAATTTGATTACCACTCGATTCCTTGTCTCTTTCTAGGATATCCAACACATACAACAAGTTACAGGTGCCTACATCTCCCCCATTGGTTGTCAATATGTCATGTTTCATTTGAGGAAACACAATTCCCTTTTGAAACTTCAACACTACAATCACATATTACTTCATAGACTCAACCACCTTGGCTTTGTTCATCCCTTCACTTCATCTCTTCTACAAACAATACACTCTCCAATAGGTTGTCTCCAACTTCCACTCGCTTTTTAACATTCTCCCCGACTTCTTCCTTTAGTTCATCCGCCACCCCCATCAGACCTCCCCACTCCCCACCGTCTGAACAACCACAACTTTGATGACGTCGACCAATCAATTTTAAACAACTAGCTGGGCTCAAATATATACATTCCACCTCCCTCAAATCTAGCTTCATCAATTCATAGCTACTACACCAAAGCCTTAAAAAGTCCAAAATGGTGTGCTGTCATGAACAATGAAGTAAATGCCTTGATCATAAATCAAACATGACACCTAGTTCCTTGCACTAAGGACATGAACGTTGCAGGATGCCATTAGCTTTACCACCCCATATACAACTTTAATGGCTCTGTTGATCATGACAAAGTCAGGCTTGTTTCCAAAGGTTATCATCAACATGATGGTGTCGACTATGATGACACATATAGCTCATTCATCAAATCGGCCACCATTGGTGTTGTTCTTTCCATTTTCGTCTCAAACAATTGGCTGCTTGAACAAATTGACATAGAAAATGCATTATCCATCAACTACATGAACTTGTATAAATGGAATAACCATATGGTTTTCAAGACCCAAACCAACTGCATCATGTTTATCAACTAAAAATATCCACTTATGGCCTCAAACAAGCTCCTCACTCTTGATTCCTCACACTCGTGCAACGCTAATGAACTTTGGCTTTGTCAACTCAGCAACTAATACCTTTTTGTTCATCCACCGACACTTCAAACAATTGGTTATGTACTAATCTATGTAAATGATTTAATTATTATAGATTCATCTTCAATGCTCGTTGAATCTATCATCAAGCACCTTCAACAATAGTTGGTTGTCCATGATCTCGGCTACCTAAGACATAGAAGTCCTCCACACCAAAGATGGTTTGTTGCTATCCCGAAAAACTATATTATAGATTTGTTGCATAGAACAAAAATGAACAAAGTCAAACCAATGAGTTCACCTCTTGCCACTTGTGTCAAACAACCACTAAAATGTTCACTTTTTGCTGATCCAACACTATATCGCCATGTCACTGAAGCATTGTAGTACTTGCAATTAATTTGACCAACTCTTGCCTTTGTTATCAGTCATGTTTGCAAGTTCATGCACTCGCCTACAAATTTTCACTAGCAACTTGTCAAGAAAATACTAAGATAGCTACTCCACATAATCAACCTTGGATTGCATATCACCAGAAGTTCATCACAACAACTTCGAGTCCACTCAGATGTCGATTGGGTTGGTTGCTCCATCGATCAAAAATATGTAGGTGAGTTTGTTATATACTTTGGTTTAATCTCATCTCTTGGTCTTCCCGCAAACAATGAATTATATCTCGTTCATCAATAGAGTCTGAATATAAAGCTCCATATGAAATATGTCAAAATTGATTTTCACTTTATGCGAGACGAAGTAACAATCAAGCGATTGCAAGTTCAGTTCATCTCTACTTATGATCAGTTAGCAAACATCTTGGCTAAACCATTGTCCGACAAGAAGTTAATGTTCATTTGTGATAAGTCCAAATTATGTCCAAAGCCACCACTAGCTTGAGGGGGCATATCAACACAATGACTTAATCAACAATAGAACCACATAATCCACTCCATTTCAACATAACTGACCAACACTTCTCCAACACCTCAAACTATTACGTGATTCACATACGCAGGAATCATAACATTGTAATTGTATTTAAACACTTGTGTTTAGTTTTATTCCATAGTGAAAATTTATTACATTACCTTCACTTTGTCACTACCAATATAATTCTAAAAGATAAAACTTCTATAAAGAAATATATCTATATAATAATATTCTTATGAATAGTCTTCCACTTATTAAAGATCTTAATAAATAGATTTAATTGGTAGCGAGCCAACTTTGGTAGGAGAATGTTACAAGATCAAAATTTGAAACTACTAATGTTACAAGGAGATTTAATTTTAATGTTGAGAAGAACTATATTATTTAGACATGATGAAATTTAGATTATCAGAATTAACAAAGAAAATAAATAAATGAGAAATAAACTCCCATAAACTCGGCCAATGAGAAATAGATAAATAGTTTAAATTATATAATTCGAAACTTGAATTGAATTAATAAGAAATTGATACACGTAAGCTACTTGAACCTGTTGCTAGTAGGATAAGCAGAAAGTCATAAGACATTTATTAGTTGTGTGCTTTGCTTCTGCAAAGAACGGAGCATAATCACCGCTCGAAATTGGATTGGTGTGCGTTAGACTTCGAGTGCTTTACACGCAATTTTTTTTCATTACTCGGAACACTTCCGAATTCAATGAAATAAAAATAATTATCATTCCACATAACATAATTATCATTGGAATATATATACATATATATATATATATATATATAATATTTGTACATCGCTTTATATTAGAGCGTAGTGCACTTTTCCTCACATAACTTATAAATATTTTAATGTGGACTTGTGTCTGTAGGTCCACACTAAAAATATATTTATTTTATTTATATGCATTCACTCTTAAAACTTTTATTTAATTATTTAAATAACAAATTCCATTCTATATGTTTAATAAATAAATAAAAATAATAAATATATTCCTAGAAAAATATGATTTTAGAAAATATAAAAAATATCATTCTAAAACCTAAATCATAAATATTTTTTTTAAAAAAAATATAAATATACTCACTCCATCTGGAACCTCAAAAGTTGTTCGATTCCTCACTCATCGTATCTGGTTTCGTCCGCGATCGTATAAATTAGTTTAGGATGAAACTAATGTAAGGAAAAATAGTTATCGTCCCACGCTGACCCACCAATGAGAAAAAAGAGGCCATCGCATTGGCATGGCTCGCACGGATCCAAGTCACACATTTAATATATTTACAATTAAAATGCCGTCACAGGTCCCACTGCACCAAGTTGGGAAGTGACCTTGATTTGGCTCCCTTTTCCTTTATTTCCACTCACTTATGAGTTGTGTACGAATCAAATTTATCCGGCCAACAAGGGAATTATTATTTTCTAATCAATCTATTAGTTAAATTATTTGTGCTTAATTAATTTGATTGGAAAGGATAAGAAAATATTGATACGGAACTTGAAACTCAACTTTTGCTGAAATAACTCGGAATTGTTATTTAATTTATACAATTTTTTATGTGGCGTAATTATTGAGCTTTTATGCATAGTTATTAAGGAAGAATCCTTTTTATTGTTGTTAGGTAAGATAAACAATTTTATGGCGTAGGGAGAGCCATTTGAATAATTCTTTTTAAAGGAAAAAAATTCTATTGATAAATAAATTTGAGGAGTCTTAATACAAAATATTCATATGATAGTAGGACCAAAGAATGCAAAGTCATTTTTTCTTACACCTATTATAGTATAAATGATATTTAAACAACATTAAAGAACAAAAATATGACTTTTAAAATCTAATATATATATATATATATATATATATCTAATATTACAAATAAAACACGAAGAACAACATTTTCAAATTTAACCATATCAAATAGGAGTCGTATATCACATATATATCTCCATATTGTAATTTAAAAGAAAAAAAAACTATGGAAATTATTTCTCTTTGGTCGTTGCAAAGAGGTTTAAACTTGCATGCCTTCCCCGTAATCCTATATAGCCAAGTTATGCATATGAGTTGGATATATGTTTGACATATTATGATACGTTTTAAAATCATGTAATGCGAAATATTTGATTAAACTATCATATCATAATTTTTTTAAAAAAAATATTGCATAAAATATGAATAATTCAACGAACAAATCTATTTGACAGACTTTAATATCCAATGAAAAGTAATCAATTCCTTAAACCATTGCATAAAGTACGAATTATTCAACAAAATGTATATGACAATTGACAAGCCTAAAGTTAACATGCATTTCATCTAAAAAAAGAAGAAAATGTAACATTTCATGGTTCTCAATAATTCTACAATTTTTATACAAATTTCATGGTTTCCATTTGATCTCTTTGATCATTTAACAGATTCGTTTTAGAATATGATAATTATTGTATATCAAATAAAAGTAGATTTTATATGCTTGTCGCAATTTATGAACTTATTTTATCAAATAAACTTTATTTTTGTTAATGATTATTGAACGAATAAAAGAACAAATTAATTCATCGAGTTAATTGGAGAAAATACAAAGCTAATTTAACTTAATTTACAAGAATTGGGGACATAAAAAAAACAAGAAACGAACCAAAAAATTTCTTCCAGCTTCTGATTAATTTTTCCTGGAGGAAACATCATGAAACTATTTATTTTTTTGCCCCCAAAAAGATTAAACTAAACAAAAATTAAAATCTTGGGAGGTTGGAGAAGCTTTTAGCCTTCTTCCACGTTGTTATGTACACACCCGCGCCAAGAGATGCTTTGCCGATCCCGTTTGGATCTCACGGCTGCTCGCCGGCGACCGCCCCGTCGGCGTCGTCGAGGGCGAGGAGCTCCCTGAGCGCCCGCTGCGACTCCTCCGGATCGGCACCGGCGACGAAGGGGTGGCCGAGCAGCTCCTCCACAGACCACCGCTTCCCGCTGTCCCTCTGCAGGCAGCACTCGATGAACCCTCTGAAATCGTCCGACGCCGTCCCGTCCTCGCCCAGGGCCGCCATCAGCCTCCCTTCGTCCCCGTCAACGCATATGGCGCACATGAGCGCTGCCCAGTCCGGGCGCGCCCCCGCTGGCAGCAGCGGGAAGTGCCCCCGCTGGAGCTCCAGCACCGCCAGCCCCAAGCTCCACACGTCCGCGGCGTAGGGGTCGTAGTCGCCGCCGTGCGCCCCGGGGTCGAACCGCTCCGGGCTCATGTACGCGCACGTCCCGACGTACGAGCGGCACGGGTCGAGCGACCGCCGGAGCACCTTCCCGGACCCGAAGTCCGCGATCTTCACCTCGCCGCCCGCGCTCACGAGGAGGTTCGCCGGCTTGATGTCCCGGTGCACGACGCGGCGGGCGTGAAGCTGCGCGAGGCCGCGGAGCGCGCCGCGGGCGACGGCGGCGAGCGCG